>CM076575.1:2066546536-2066701951 GCA_034641835.2 Pinus albicaulis | reverse complement strand
TCTAGTTTCTTCCTGAGACATACTACTTCTTCTTCCAGTTTCTCTTGTTCTCGGGTTTTATCCTTGATTTGCTGAAGTAACATGTCTTCTATCATCTTGGCTTCTTCAAGCTCTACCTTTAGCTGTATGAGGACTTCTGAGTTTTGTTCTTCTCTTACATACTTAAGAAGAATGTCCTTTTGTTTTCTGCACTTCAGTTTGAGTCTGTCAATCTCTTCCAGAGCACTTCTTAGCTCCCCCTCAAGGTCGACTTCCCCTTCTTCTTCTTCATCTTCTAGTAGGATACCTTCAAGTTCTTCTATGGCCATCAATAAGAATTCGGAGGTTCCTTCTTCACTTGAGGGTTCATCTAAATCTTCAGATGTACTGCTGTCTTGTTGAGCATAGAAGGATTTTCTGCTGAACTTCTTTCCTTTCTGCCAGTTCTTTGATTTATTTTTCTCTAACTCTTGAGCCTGATTCATTATTTTCTTGTGAGGACACTTAGCAGCATAGTGTCCCACTCTTCTAGAGTTAAAGAATTTGAAGGGGAGTTTACCTTTGTATTTACCTGAGCCTCTATCCAATTTCTTGACAAACTTTGCCTCTTCTTCATTTGAGCAAGAGCATATGTCTCCCTCTTCTTCTTTCTTCTTTTCTGTTTTAAAGGCTGCTTCCCTCGTACTTGGCTTCTTCTGTGGGAGCCTCATTTCATAAGCTGTTAGATTTCCAAGGAGCTGGTTCATGGTCAAGGTCTCCCAATCAACTGTTTCTTCTATTGCAGACACCTTTGGATTAAACTTGGATGGAAGAGATCTTAGAATCTTTTGCACAATTATACTTTCTGGCATTTTTTCTCCAAGAGCTTTCATATTGTTAATAATTTCTGCAGCTTTTAGGAAGAATCTCACAATGTCTTTATCATCATTCATTAATAAGTTTTCAAACTGGGCTCTATAGACTTGAAGTTTGGCAGTCTTTACTTTTTGGTCTCCCTCATGTATGTTTTCAAGACTATCCCATATTTTTTTGGCAGTGTCTTTGTGCATTACTTTAATAGACTCTGCTTCACACAATCCATTCAGGATGGCATTCATGGCTTTTTCATTAGCCACAAAATCTTGTTTTGATTATTTTTCAGTGTCAGTTTCCTTCGGGGCATATCCTAATTCCACAGCAGCCCAAACTTCTATTCCTAGAGACATTATGTATGTCCTCATTCTGATTTTCCAGAAAGCATAATTTTCACCAGTGAAGAAAGGGGCTTTATTGTTTGAGCATCCTTATTTACTAGCCATCTTGGGAACCTAGGATCTCCTTTCAGTTGTTAGACTTGAACAAAGGAACCTGGCTCTGATACAAATTTTTGAACTCTTAGTTAAACTGGGGGGGGGGGGGGTGAATCAGTTTAACACATTCATAGTCTTTTTAAACCTTTTATTCAAACTAACATACATCTTCATTTCATGTCCAACTTGATATGTAAGAATCTTAGAATATGAGCAACAAGTATTAATATAATAGAACAACAGACTTAATATGAGAGCAGCAGGTATTAAGCAGATGATATAAATCAAATCAACACATACAAATCATGCACAGAGACACCAGATATAAGTGGAAACCCATGAAGGGAGAAAACCACATCTTATTATTGTTGTGATGTAAAGGCAAGCTCCAACTCCCTCTCACCACTGTTTTTCTGCAGGCACCAACCTACAGGAGGCTCCTACCTCAATTCTGCAAGCTACAACTTGCAAGGAAGCACCAAATCCCTTCAATTTTCTGCAGGCACCAACCTACAGGAGGCTCCAACCTCAGTCAGCTACAACTGACAGCTATCAAGCTACAACTTGATAGGGAAGCTCCAACTTCCTCAATTTAACAAACTGAATGTTTGCTGATTTACCTCAAATATTAGCTCTGTTCTGTAGCTTCTCTTTCTGCTCTTCTTTTCTTGATCTTCTCTTCCTTATACTTCTATACTCTGCCTTCTCTATATTTTCTCTCTCTCACTCTCTCCACACTTTTTCATATCAATGTGATATTCTATATATAGAGTTCATCGCATGACTCTTTACATCCCTCAGAGAATTTGAAGTGAATAGTCCTGAACTTTTGACTTCTGTCTTCTCATTCCTTTATCCAACTCAATTATAATAATAATATGTACAAATTTCCATGCTACAGTGGGATTTTGTCTTTTCCTTGGGATACTTGCCTTTGCATCACAAACAATAAAAAATTAATTACAACATTAACATTCACATTTTTAATTACATATTTCAATTTTACTCAGCTCCTTTTCTGGATTTTGGCTTTACTGGATTTGTCTTTTCCTGTTGCTGTTAAGAGTCTATTCTGCATACTCTTTGTTCACTGTCTTCTGCTTATTTTCAATTTTCTGTGCTTGTACACCTGCCAAATTTGTTCCTGTGCAGATTCCTGTTCACCGTGATTGTATGTCTATTGTATACATATATCTGCGTTAAAATATATTTCGACTAGCACTCCTCTCTTTCTATTTTCCCTACTCATCCATCCAAAAAAAACATTATCCTTTTTGTTTTCTCTTTTATTCAGTTCCCCATTTATTGTAGTTATATAATAGCTGTATGTGCAGCCACCCTTTAATCAGCCATAACACAACTCTCGACATTTTCAAAAACTGTGGTCAAACCATAATAAATAAAAAAAACTCATAATGTTCAATCTGCTGGTTATTAAACCCAAGGTATTATATAGTGAATAAGTTGAACAAATGAAATGCCATCGCATATAACCTTTATAACCTTTATAACAATCTCGATGCATATTATAATATGTACAAGGTCCGTGGAGCCCACAATACAATCAAACGAACGCATACTCCATACCTGGCTTATCCTCCGGGCTCTTCCATTAAACCTCTGGCAAGTTCAGAGAGTGACCACCGTTAGATATCAAGCCTCTGGATCAATGGTGTATGTTAATTTCGCTCCACGTCTTCAGTCGAGGTATAACGCGCGAAGGCGCACTTTAAACAATGGTTTTGAAATGTCGGTCGGGACACGTGTTAACAATCCTATGGAATCGCTGCCCATTCCTCTAATACCGCTTTCCAACGAATGGTGGTGCGAAGAAACCACGGTTTCGCTCCAACCCATCGTTACTATTCACTAGTCTCGGTTCCGCTCCTCTCCTACGCTCCAGGTTCCGCTCAAGGTTTTAATTTAATAGTTCAATACACCGTTTTAACGCTAATTCCTTCACATTAACACTAACTCCGGGCAACATCAAACATGCGCTGGTTCCATCTTATTTACACAAGGTTCCGTCTGAATCTCCATTTTATTATCGCTCCATTACATAGTTCATACATACACAGGATATGATTCTCAGACTTTTATATGTATATAAATAACGCCCGGCTTGGAATTTTATAACTGCTCTGCTTCTGCTGCTTCTGTCGCTCTGCCTCTGCTGCTTCTGTCGCTCTGCCTCTGCCTCTGCTTCTGATAACGGTCCTGCCTCTGCCATCAATGATAATATTTCCAACACATTATTGTCAAGGTCGAAGAGGTTTTCAAGGTCAAGGAGGTTATCAAGGAAGAGGTCAAGGAGGTGGAGATTGTCGAGGAAGAGAACATATCATCTGCTATAATTGCAGCCAGGCAAGTCATTTTGCAAGAGATTTCTAGAATCCTACTACAAAATGTAAGTATTGCAAATTTTTTGATCATGTAGTTGAAGACTGCCCTGTACTTATGGAAAAAATGCAAGATAAATTAAACCAGAACCCACACAGAACATCCAAATGATGAAGGTTGAAAGAAGGACCAATAAACCTTGTGTTAATATTGTCACTAAAAGTGGAGCTACGACTGGAAGTGATAAAGAATATGGAAAGAAGGAATTTGAAATTCTAGGTGCATGGGTTAGAAAGAATTCGGAGAAAGTCCCTGTTTTTGATGTAAAAAGAGAAAATACTGTGTTTATGGAAGCGAAGAAAATTTTTATGGATGGAGGAGCTTCGAATTCTATTACACAACTAGGGCCTAGTAACTATGACATGAGAGTTTTTTTGACACAAAACCATGAAATGGCGTCGAATCAAGCTTTGACACATAATTAGACTACAAGTTAAGAAAATAACTTGAGATATTTTTTTCATACTTGTGTGAAGTTTTAAGAGATCAGAAGGTTGTATAAGGGCTTCATGAATTATTAAATTCTTGTCCATCCAAGGACACACCCTGAAGTGAGGTGAGCAAAATCAATAATGTACATCGAGAGAAGAGAACTGGAAAAGAGATGAGAATTAGTGCACAAATTGGAGAAATCAAATGGATCAGGTTATTCTGGATTTGGACTCTAATGCTAATGTTTTGACAAAGCATACATGGAAAATAATGGGTAATCCGAAGCTACAATGGTAAAATATTCAATTGAGACTGGAAAATCAACAAAATATATTTCCTATGGGAAGACTATCAGGTGTCAAAATATATATTGAGGGAGTTTACACTATTGTTTCTTTTGAAGTAATAGAGATTGTTGATGACACTAAATCGTATCGTGCTTCACCTGGAATTGATTGGGAAATTGAAAATATGGCCATCATTAATCTAAAGAAGAGGAAAATGATATTTGAAGGAAGCAATATGAGGGTGTTTTTTCCTTTAGATAGATAAGAAGGAATAAGATATACAAAGCCAGTAAGAGAAGAATAAAATGCAACAAACCTAGATAACATTTATCAATTGACATCCAAGGAAGAATACTATAGTGACCCTACTACATATGGCAAGCTGAATTGGGATCATGATAGTACCTGCACATCAGATTCATAAGAAGAATTGAATAATTGGCAGAACAGATTGCATGAAATATCCACAAAGTATTGTGCAAGAATAACAAAATTATTTCATTGTATGACATCGAAGATATGTAACATACCTTATGTTGATGGTTTTGGAAATGTAGAAAATTTTCTTAATGATTATGAAGAGAGGGTACCAAAATATAGAAGATTGTTAACTTTGGATAAAATTCTAAGATTTACCCTTGCTAGAGGTGGGGCACACACAAGAATAATATAGGAGATTGGTGATGAGAATCATCATTAGGTATCTTTTAAGGGGTTAATTTTCACCTTTTTAGCCTTATTAGTCTCTCTTTCCCACATTTAATTACATTATGGTCATATGTTTCTTAGTGTAGATGGTGAATTAAGGGTTGTCATATTTCAAATGTCTAATATGGTTTAAATGCAGGATAATCACGAAGATATGCCATTTTTGACGAAGATTGTGCAATCAAAGCTCGGAGTAGAGAAAATGGAGTGATTATAGGGGGGTTGACTGCCTCCTTAACTCCTAAATGTAGCCAATGGATCCTTGAGATTCTCCTCCAACAACTCGAAATCAAAGGTAGCCAAGCAAGTGGAATATTAAGGGAATCAAAGCTCCACTTCTCTCGAAGTAGAAGGGGAAAAATCACCTACTTTTTAGGGAGATGTTGGTATCTACCCTTTAGGATAAATAGGGTAGAGGAAGAGCTCATTAGGATTCAATTTTTGGAGATAGATAGAGCACTCCTAGCTCTTGTAATAGACATTTGTGACTTTCATGTGCTATGTAATGAGATTGGTTATGAAATAAAATGAGTTTTCAGTTCCTCCTTCACTGGTTTAGTTTTAAAGAGCTAAGCTTGTGGGTTAGGTCCCAATCCATTGGGCTGAGTCTCTCTTGTGTATTTGTGTTTACTTTCCATGCCATTATAGATAGTTTATTTCATGTGTTGTAGTTATTTTTCTTACATTTCATCTTTTTGTGTTTAGTTTGCTTCCATTTCATGTTACTGTAGTTAGGATATTTTAGTTCATAGTACAGTAGCGTATAAAACTCCAAAGTTATGTGTTAAAGCCTCCCTCTGTCACCTCTTTTATTGGAGCTTGAGGAGGGAAGATATTCACCACAGGCCCAAAATTGATTTCAATTTATGATTTCTTGGAAAGAATAGATAGGTTGCTTTGTTTATCATGAACATGTTGTGAATGCTGAGTTGGTTTTGTGTTTCAAATGCATAGGTAGGTTTTCTTAAATTCAACTCATCTTTTCCACCATTTTCATCATAGATCTGTCAATGATAAATGCATGAACATGTATTTTTCTTGTAGGTTTGAGTAGAGTAGCATAAGAGGAATCCACCAACATCCTTAGCTCTAGTTTCCACCCTTCACCAACCTAATTTCAACAAAATCTCCTTCCATACACCTAGGTCCACCTTCAATCCACCTTTCCTACCCCTTTCATCACCATTTTTGGCCTCAAGCTACCCTCAACCTGTTTCTTGTAGCGTTTCAGGACATCCTGTAGCACTACAAGAAATCATATAGCAGATCCTGTAGCAGCACCAGTCAGCCACTTATTCAGACCAAAAATGTTTTTTCACTTCACCTAGACTTGACGCAACCTCCAAGACACCTTTAGCTCTGAAACCACGAGTCTAAGAATTTCTTAAGCCACCTCATCGCCTCCTTATTTTGTTGTAAAATAGAGTATTTACAAGCATAGTTATCTCATGAATATATGCATTGTAAAGCATAACAATCAAGCATGAAGTAGCTAGAGTTGCAATAGACATTTGTCACATCATGTGTGCTTAGATTAGTTTCACTTTCTGCAAGTTCAATTCAACAATTTACTTTATGAATGCCACTTAGTTTAACTCTATTTCTTGCATTAGCCTAATTGTGGATTTCATTTATTACAAATAGCTAAATGATTATTTATGCTCTAGAATAGTTTATTTCTTGCTGATAGAGTAATGAACATGAGTTATTTTCAGTCTTAGGTTTCATTCAGAATGTGATCCTAGCAGTAGCACCCCTTCGTAGAACTGAGAAGAGGATGGCATGAGAAGAATGCATATGCTGTGTATATAGCATTGTCACCTCCTAGTTTATACGAACCCCGGGTTGATAAAGTAAACTAGAGTAGCCTTTGGGAGTTGCAACACTCTTGGTGCAATACCAAGGCTCACCACTTTTTGGCTTCATTGCTGGGGAGGTGTCTAAATAGATGATTTGATGCCGTTTTAGTAATATTTTCTTCTTTTCTTTTACATTAAGTTCCAAAATTAAAAAATACAAAAATAATTTGACTTTTGTGCCTCGTAGGAGTAGGGATAACCAAGGAAATGTTTTTCTAGAAACCCTCACATCCCCACACAGTCACCCTTCACTCTTCTTTAGTGATTGTGAGGTTGAAAACACCATAGGTGAGTCACTTGAAAACATTAAGGAACCTATTGGAGAAGAAGAGGAACTTGCTTCACCTGAGGAACCTGCTTCACCAATTCAAGTCGTGGCTGAGACTAGGACCCAAGGAGTCTTTCCCATTAGGAAAAAATATGGGGAAATTAGGATGAAGAACATTAATCCCTCCGCCCTTCCACATTTCTATGGACTTGCCTCTGAGGATATTGACACCTTCATGTTCGAATTTTTTGTTGTCTGGAAGACCTATGACTATGCCTCAGATGACCAAAAGTTGAAATTGTTCCCATCCACTCTCAAGGATGCAACCTTGCGCTGGTTCAAGGGTTTGCTTGGGAAAAAAATCACTACCTAGGAACATATTCAGGATTCCTTTAAAAAAAAATACAGGGACTATTGTAGTTCCAAAGAAACCAAAGAGGAAATATTTAGGATGACTCTAAGACCTTGTTAGCCATCAGTATTTTTTACATGTTAGTGATGACTATATCTTCAGCTGAGTTTTCTAGAAAACTGATTTCCCTATGTCAACATGTCATCCAGAAAACCCTCCCAAAAAACTTTTTCGCCTTTCTACCTATTCAGTCCACCCCTGGCAAAACCACAACCTCCTTGTCAACAATCCTATCTAACCTCAGCCTTATTAGTCTGCCCATCAGCTTTAAAAGGCAAATCCACATCTGTTTCAAAGGTCTCCCCTATGTTAGGAAGTGGCGTTTAGGACATTTCACCTTTGGTAATCATCAAAAAGCCAAAAAAGCCCTCATCTGCAGCAGACCTACCATGACTGATCCCTTAATTTGCAAATGAAGTTGACAAACAGCCTTAAGTCACGCCACTCATATTCCCTAGGTCTCAGCACTGCATAAAGCCCATTCTCAAGCTGACTAGTAGGTTTTTCACTGTGTTCTATGGTTCTACAAAGACAGGAAATATATTTCATCTCATGGAGTAAATGTTTGAGTTTACAGTTAGAAGAACAGCTGCTTCTAAGTGTATTTTGAGCCTGAGATGAAGCTGCAAAACAAAAGGCTCTCAATCAGGACCTTACAGCTCTTTTCAGTATGAAAATCACAGTAAGAAAGGGTCGCCACTGTCTCAGCAAAATGGTAAATTGTCAAGGCCCAGAACCTCCTTAATTTACAAGCAGAGGGTTAGGGCGCCTCCTTCATCCATAAGCAGAGGGCGCAGGCCAGTGATTGACTCAGAAGGTTGCAAAAGTCCAGGTTTGCCTCTACTGAAACAATGAAACAGTATCTTCAGGTTTCATGAATATAATTGCTGACCATAACAGGAATGG
The DNA here is from genome assembly GCA_034641835.2 of Pinus albicaulis. Classification (NCBI taxonomy): domain Eukaryota; kingdom Viridiplantae; phylum Streptophyta; class Pinopsida; order Pinales; family Pinaceae; genus Pinus; species Pinus albicaulis. Next base: position 2,066,693,411 of record CM076575.1, on the reverse strand, counting down.
AGCTTGAAATATGCTGGCTCAAAAGAAAGGAGAGTCTGATCTGATAAAGGAGATCATCTGAAACTTTTAAGTCAGGTGAATGGTTGAAACTTTAGAAGGCCTGTCATCAGTGAACATCCAAATCATAAGAGGCCTGTTTTGGTTCAAAATCAAATAGAACAGATGTTAAACAATGCCATTACACAGGCAGGAGAAAGTGCTTGGTTTTTTCAAGGAAACACTGATCTTCATAGTCACAAAGTTTGTTTGTTAAAATAATCAATCATAAGATGCAACAAGCCAAATGTTTAATTCACCCTTAGGACAATGCAGGGAGACAGTATTACTCTGGCTAGGGTTTCTGCTGACACACAATGATGCTTGCAAGTGAACATGCTTAGACTGATGTTTTCCAAATGGTCTACTTAACATCACCTTCAGAGAAAGGATGTCTCGAAAAAGAATTGTGAAAAAACCTTCAAACACCTTATCTAATGAAGAGCCTCCTCCATGCATGAGTAGAGGGCCAAAGCTGCTACAGGTGCTGAAACCGATTGATACAAGAAAGAGCAGTGGAAGGTTACCAAAAAGGAATAAAAGTCATTTCACAGATGAACACAGCTTCGATAATGTTATTATACTCGATATTCTATTTTTAAGAACTACCCGTCGTACAAAGAGGACGATAGTAGAGAGGAGAAGGTATCGAACATATTGTATGCTTTGAATGACAAAGGAGCAGTTAACTTAAAAAGGTTTAAAGACCTTTCATGTTTACCTATCCAGAAATCAAGGGAAATCCTTCCGAGCAAACAAAGGAGTCTATGGTGAAAGGATGCAACCTAAAAGTGTATTTACAGTCTAGAGAAAAACTTGTGAAACACCTAGAAGCAGAAATTTATCATTGGGAAAGTAAAACAATGACCAAGGTTGAGTCATAAAATGCATGATGACAGGTATGAAATGTTACGAATAGACAAAGAGACAATTTTGATCATAGGTGTGCCACTGATACCAAAAAGAGGACTGTTTCCTTGAGGAAAGGTCAAAACAACAAAACAATGTCTTATATCAAAGGTCCAAAGAGGCGCCTTTCAAGAAAGGGTGTTTTCTACTTCTCAAATATTTTTGGTACATTATGAAATAGTCCTTCTTTGCTAGCAATCACCAAGAGAGGGAGGCAGTGCAACATAGTCCAGCCATGAAATGGTGCTATTAACAAAAAGGGGTCTAATATATTGATCAGAACAGAATAAAGACTGTGTGCCAAAAGCCCCGTTTTCATATTTTACAAGTTTGTCTTTCAATGAGGAGGCAAATGGGTATAGTTTCCTATGATTAGGCAAGGAATTTGTTTTTGATGAATTATCACCGTTTATATTCCCTAAAATGTACACAATGGTCATCATCCCAAAAGACAAATAAGACAAAGATACAAGATAGCAAAAGCAAGGGAAAGTGATGTGGATGTAAGTACAAGGAGTTGTAAAGCAGAGAATCATGTTATAAAAAGAAACAGCTAGAAGAAGACACTTACAGTCCAGAAGGAAACCTGTAAATCACCTAAGGACCAAGATTGTTAAACTGATTGCAAGGGCACCGGTGGTCTCCTGTAAGTGATAAGGCAGCCTTCAAATACCTTGGACAGTTTTTGAATGACCTTTTCTTTTGTTGACATTGTCACCTAAAATTCCAAAAAGAGGGACAAAGTCGAGGTTTTGAAATGTCTCTCTTATGAGAATAGGTATGTAACTTCATGAATAGGCAAAGCAAATGTGATGAACTATCACTGTTTAAAAGGAACAACTTGATGCAAACACATTTTTGTATCATTTAAAGAATTGCCACTGTTTGACCGAAAAGCTTCACTATGTTCAAAAATAGCCATAGGGTCTTTATTTTTTTTTTGAATATAACCGTTGAGGGAGTATCAAAGGAATGAACTAGAGGAGTAGTAAGTCACTTGTGAAATCAAAAAAACCAATTGCCGCAGCTCCCAAGCATCACAACGTGTTTTCAAGCAAACTGAGGTTTTCTGCACTGGTTTAGGCGCGCGACGTGCTCGGGACCCCGGCGCGACGTGCCCGGGCATCGTTTTGCAAAGGCCTTCAACGTTCGCGCGCGACGTGTGTAGGCGGCGCGACGTGCTCGTAGGTGTCCGCCCGACCGCACGACACGCCCACCCGACACCTTCTTCCGCGCGCGACAGGGGTTTTCTCCGTAGGTTGCCGCGCCCCTTTTTCAAGCTGTCCAGGGTTTCTTGCACCCTCTCAAGCGGGCATCCACTAATTTCGAGGTATTTTTATGAAATCCCATCAATTGCAAAGTGTTGATAAGTGACAAACATGTTTGAAAACCCCAGATCTTGCCATCTTTGCTAAAAACAAAAGCAGTTTCCCTACACAGTGAGATAAGGTAATTTAAGAGGGCCGAGGTTGTTAATGAGAGTTTAAAACTTGGAGGCGGGGTGATAAAGTGTATTGGTGCATATCTCAAAACTCACAAGCCAAGAGTGTATGGTCTAAATTACTGTTACACTGATTCTTCCACCAAAGCTAAATTTGCTCTTCCCTTGCACTATATTACATCATTGTGGAAAATTGTTGACAGAGAGTTTTCTAAGGGTGAATGTTACATTGAAGGGCAGATTTAATTAATGTTTTTCTAGCTCCGGAGGCAGGAGTACAAAAGCAGTTTTTGATTCTCTTAAAAAACTTCACAAAAGAAAGAAGCCTTTTTTCGGGAAAACAGAGTTGTTAATGTTTTGAAATTTGATATTAAGACAGAGGTACAGGTTGAAGACTTATTGACAGAAAGCTTCCAAAGATGACAGCATAGTAAAGGACAGAGATTGTTGATGGCTAGATTTTGACATTAAGGGCAGAAGTACCAAAGTGGTGTTGATTTTCTCAAAACTTCACAAGTGAAAATGGCCACTGTCTAAAGGGCAGAGTGCTTGGTGTTTACATTTGATTTAAAACAGAGGTGTAGGTATTATGTTGATCTCTTAAGCTCACAAAGCAGAGAGTTTATTTCCTAAAAACCACTATTGCACTTATTTTTCACCTAAACTAAGTCTGCTTGTTCATTACACTACATTGTCATTCTGAAGATTGTTGAACAGAGTAATTTTGAGGGTGAAATAAGGCCATGTTCTAGAAGGCATTTGTTGATGATCAAGTTTTCATTAAGGGCAGAGTTATAAAGGCAGTGATTGACTTCTCAAAAAGTCACAAGTGAAAGGTTTTTCCCTTAACACAGTGGGCTAATTTTTCACCTAACCACAGGGTCTCTTTTCTTTTCCCACTGTGTGGTATCCACAAAAGTCTACTAACAGGGGCATGTTTCAAGGTAAATGACCTAAAAGAGCAGGGTTATAATTTTTGAAGTTTGGTTTCAAAGACAAAAATACAAGTGCAAGCAGGCCTCTAGCAAAGTCACCAGAGGGGGATTATTCAAGACTGTGCACAGAAGATCTACAAAGCAGTTTCTCACACATAGTGCCATTGATAAGAAGGTTACATAGCTGAAGTGTATCCAGATTTGAAGAACTATTGTTAATAAGTGTAAAGGGGGTTTATTCAAGGAAGCCTTGTTGCATTCTATTCAAAACCACAGTAACCATATCTATCCAAACAGTCTGGTGGCCTGTTTCAAACCAGCCGAGCATTTCTCATATAGTGAAGGCAATTTGCCTCTTCCAAAGCTTGTTTCAAAGTCAGGATGCCTCCAAAACGAGATCACAAAGGCGGACAACATAAGAGATATGAGCCTATCTCCATAGAAGAAATCAATGCTCATCCCTCAGTACTTTTCAATTTCCATGAAGTAGGCTGTCTTGATTTCTGTCAGAGGATAGAGGAAGTCAAGAGTTTCTCACCACTTACACATTTGTGCGCTTTGAAATTCAAGAACAAACACTTCCAGCTTGCAGGTCTTGACTTCAAAATCTCCCCAAGGTATGTATCCAAGGCTACTAAGATCCCGTATCATGGTGAAAAGTGGTTTAAGCAAGCACATCTTGATCTGGAGGATTATAAACCTTTCATCAAGCCGGAACATAGGGAGACCATCACTGCTATTTTTCCTTTCTCTTATCTTCTTGACAGTTATGCTTCATTGATGAAGGCCATAATGAGATACTTCACTTGTGAAGGGAGGTTTAGCCAAATCTTTGCCTATCATGTTCGCTTGTTGATGCATTTTACCAGGAGCAGACAATTAAACCTCCCATACTTTTTGTCCAAGAGCATAGAGAAAATGGCAGCTACTGTCCAAAAGAAAGCTCCACCTCAGCAAATCCCTTCTCTCTTTCACCATTCCTTGATCAAGATCATTTTCTTACACCAGCTGGAGAAGAAGGGGGTTTCATGGGAGTCATTCATTAGCCATGACGATTTCGCCACTGTCCCTCCTGTTCATGTGTCTCTTACTCAGCCTGTCCATCGCCCAGTGCCTTTATCTAGTAGGCCTACCCCTAAAAAACTCAAGATGATCAATGGGCAGCCAAGTACACAAGGAGAAGGAGAGGGCAGTGAGCCACAGGGAGAAAAGGAGGATGATGAGCAGCAGCAGCCAGATTTAGAGGGACAACAGCAGTTGGATATCATTGGACAGCAGCTAGAGGTTGATGAACAGCATCAAATTCAGGAAGAGGGACAGCAGCAGATAGAGGTTGAAGAGCAGCAGGTTGAGCAAACACTTGAAACATCTTTTGAGCCACAAGCTGGACAGGATGTTGAGGGAGGACAGCAAGCTGAGGCTGCCTCCTTGACGGTGACTAAAACTATTCCTAAGAAGAGGAAATTGCCTAAAAAGACAACTTCAAGCTTGCCAAGGAGAAAGAGCGCTAGATTGGCCTTCAAAGGCAAAAGTACAGTTGGGGAAAGCGCCAAGCTTAGAGGTAAATCAGCTGTCATCCCTATCCCAAGCGATGACAGCGACAATGAGGCACGCATCCTTGAAAATCTCCTCATTCACAAAGAAGGTCAAATTGAGGTGTTACAAGAAGATCTCCAAAAGGCAAGGAATTTCAATCATTTCTTGGAGGTTGAGAACAAACAAATGAAATTTCATGCAGCCATTCATGAGGCAAGGGCCATCAAGTACAAAAAGGAGGCAGAAAAGGCGCAATTAAGAATTGAAGAGCTTATTGGCGAATTTGATGATGAAGAAGAGGAGGACCAGCCTAGGCGAAAGAGGCCTAGAACCATCGGGCTTAGGAGAGCGCTCTTCGAGAATGCACAACAAGAATGGCTCTTCTATCTAAGCTTTTGCTCTCACTACCCCTGATGAATGAGAAAACAACAGTGCTTGGCTTGAGAGGGCTAACTCACCAGTATTTGGAGACCAAGCTGAGAGAAGGCAACAAAGATCTTGAGTTTGGCAGAGAGAAAACCTTCACTTTCAGAAGCTAAATCAATTTGCCAGGCGCAAATTGAAGGTGGCACAAGAAAAATTGAAGAAATTGAAGGAGAGGCGCCTAGCACGGAAAGAAGCAAAAAGCACATCAGCCCTTGATATTTTGGCTTCAGCTTCGGAGCATGTCTCTATGGACCTTTGAGGGTCATGCATGCAAATTTTGGGCCTGTTTCGGAAACTTTTTGTTTTTTGGCATTTTTTGGGTTTTTGGCCAAAAACTCATAAATACGCCATTTCAGTTTGATGAGTCGTCAAGGGAGGAGGGTGATACCAATAGATGCCATAATTTCATGAGCAGCTCTCCAGCGATTTTCAGGGCATTTGAAGATCATTCGCCCCCTCAAATTGGCGAAAAACAACCTCATTTTGCACATTCTGCCCGCCATATCAGCAGCCTGCTATTTTCTGGGTTTTTGCACACAGGTACAGTTTTGAGGGACTTTCAGAGATCATATTGAGATGATTCCACTTGCATTGGAAAGCAGACACAGAGAGCTTTCCAACGAGCCATCATGAGCCTCATTTCGATATGGGGAAGGCTTCCATTTGCATCCAGCAAGTCAGGGGACCTTTTTCAGGCATAAATATGAAGTATTTTTGCAATTTTTGAACTCCAAAAATCTGCTTTTCCCAAATGTGCGTTAGGCTATTTTTATCATGGGAAAATCATGTAAAGTCAATATAATTTCCGTTTTTAGCAGTTTTTTAGATATTTTATTAGATATTTTGTGCCTTGGGCTTTGCAAAGCCTCAAAGGCAAGTTTAGATATTTTGACTTGGCCAATGGGATAGCTAGTTGCTCCATGAGGTTTTCCTCCTTCTAGCCTATTTATCCCATGTTTCTCATTGTAAATCAGAGGCTGAACTTGAGAGAAGAATTAATACATTGGTCATATGAGCTTTGAAGAATACACTTGAGTTATGATGTTTGGATTGCCTCTTGGATGCTTTTGAGGAATGTTGAAGGTTTGTTGATGGATTCCTTGACATGGTAGAATGGTATAGTGCTTCTTAATGTTGTTTTGTCTTCTAGTTTTCACTCATATTTCATTTTTCTTGCTGCTATAGATCAGTAAAGATTGATTTTGAGACATGCCCATGGAGGCACCTCAAAATCCCTGAATCTTCATAGCTTGATGTTTTCTTCTCCTTTAGTTATGCTAAAGAATTCTTAGCTGCTCTTTAGTAACCTAAGGTATTGTTGCTAAGTTTTATTCATCAGTTCCATGTATGTTGAGTAGGATGTATGGTTTTCCCTACCTACCTATCAGCTGCCCATAGTTCTGTCCATAAAACTTTCTCTTTGACTGATTTGTTGATCATTTTGTTGAACCAAGGAGGTCTAGTTTCGATCTAGCCCTTTGCCTAAAACTATGAAAACTTATTTGTCCAAGTGCCCAATGACTTAGAGACTATGTTTAGGCGTTCCGGCATAGTTTATGAGTTGTTAGTTTGTCTCATGTGTTTTCCCCAAAGTCTGATAGCTATTTCCCGAAGTTAGAGGGTCTTATACCTCTATGTATGGCTGGAATGTTTGATTTCTATGTATTGATTAGCTTATAGTTATTCCTAGCATGATTAATGGCTTGCTATTACATGTTTATGTCTGCTATTAACTAGTTTTCACTTGAAATCCCTTGTCTTTCACCAACTTATTGATCATTTAATCCATTTTGCCCGGAGATCCCTTCTATTGTGAATCAAATCGGCCCTACAGCAGCTTTACATCATCGCCTCATTAGCTTCCATGACCTGTTTGACCCCATAGCCCAATTTATCTACATCTTGTTATCCAGTTTATGTATTTGATCAGTTTCATCCCTCACAAACTTAAAAACTAAAAAACCAAAAACACACCTCATAACTAGCCTAATATCAGAACATCGCAAGTAAACACACTGACATCTTTTGCACTTATAGAGAGAGCCCTCTCTGAGTCCAGGAAGGCTAGGTCCTTGGGCTCCAAAGCTTGGTTTGATGTTACATCGTCATTTGGCTAGCCAATCGGCCAAATCACGGGACCCTAACATAATGGCGATCACGGTGGGAATTTGAGTTAGTGACAATCTAAGGACACCTTAGAACTCTATAAGTCCCTTATTTTCAAGAATACCTACCAGTGAGCCACCTCATCGCCACTCTAACATAATGGCGATCACGGTGGGACTTTGAGTTAGTGACAATCTAAGGACACCTTAGAACTCTAGAAGTCCCTTATTTTTAAGAATACTGTTTGATTGACTTATCCCACCGCTCCCTAACATAATGGCGATCACGGTGGGACTTATTGAGTACATGACAGTCTAGCAAACTTTTATAGGCTCCTTAGTCCTTCGACTTTTAACTTAAACCATCAGCCTCTAGAATCATTTAGTGTAAAATCTCTGTTTCACCATCTTAGCAAAGTGATGAATCAGGTTTATAACACTCTTACATCCTAGGCTGCACATAAAACTCAGAAAAAACCACAAAAAACTCCCTTAGATTGGTTTTTGTTAGTATTGGTGGTGGACCATACACATATACCTCAAAACAACTGATTTTCCACCTGGCGACTCCACTAACTTCTAGTGAGCCTTACTATTTCACCAAACTCTAGGCTACTATCCGATAGACCTATCCCATCACTCACTAACATAGCGGGAGATGGTAAGACACTGAGTACATAATAGTCCAACAAACTCTTATAGACTCTTTAGTCCTTCAGGTACCATAAACAAGCAAGCAGTCCCTAGACCCATTTTTTAGAGTAAACTCTTCTTGTTCTCATCACCCTAGCAAAGTGTTGAAACAAGTCTAGGATAATTTAACAAACCATAGGCTGCACATAAATTCAGAAAATCCAAAACATTCTCAGATTAGTCTTGGTGGTGGACCATAGCTATCTTCACAAAAACAATCCATTTCCACCTGGCGACTCCACTCATCCATCCCTTCTATTTTTGACCATCCTTCGCCTTAGTATAACTTTAGAAAAATCACTCATCCAAAACATTCACCAATATCATTCTCTCTAAAACTCTGGATCTAAAATCTGGCTTCACGAAGAATCAATACCAGATCCCATCCAGACCCAAATCCCCCTATCATAGTAGATGACCCAGAAAAGATTCTGTGGCAAGCTTCTGAAACTGATAATCTAGCTTCTGGTAGATTCACCCGTAGAACAAGATCTGTACCTAAACATCGCACTATCCTACTAGATTCACCTTTTGAATTAGAGTCATCACAAGCTCTTCCCAGAAGCAAATCATATAGTAAGATAAACTTTGACGATCTTGAAACCCTAGATCCACCACAGAGTCCTATTAGAGAAGCTTCACCCACCACTCCTCCTGATTTCCAGCTTCTTTATCAATTTGGCTCCTATCATCCTAGATCTGCTCAAAACCATATCACTAGTCCAAGTTCATCCGCTACACCTGTTCAAACCACTTCATTTCAGCCTACTAGTCCTCACCTTGTACATCATCCATTAGCTCCAGTCATGGCAGCCTGGTACGCACCTTTGGTGTTGCCACCACCTTTAGCTCCTCTCCCAAACAAATATCAGGACAAGATCCCACACTTTACTGGAGAAGATACCACCACACCTCAACAGCATATAAGTAGAATGACTGATGCTTATGAATACCTAGAGGTACAAGACGAGACTGTCCGAATGAGAATATTTGCCCAAAGTCTTGGTGGTGAACCCAAAGCATGGTTCAAAAATTTAGCTCCAAACAGCATCCATAATATCCCCGAACTACATCAAGTTTTCAGAAATAGGTGGGAAATCCGAAGAAACCCCATTCAAACTCGTCGAACATAACAATCTAAAACGGGAAAATGGGGAAAGTGTCCAAGCTTACCGTACTAGGTTCAACAAAGGTATATAACTCCCTTCCACCTCATTTCACACCTCCACTTGGTTTAGCTTTGGCAAAATTTCCTGAGGGTTTTGATCCGGACATGACACATCATTTGAGGGATAAAGATCCCCCTACCTTGGAAGAAATGCAACAAATAGCTATAAAAAGGTATGCCAACTTAGGCCGAAAAAAGAGCTAGAACTATATCAAAATAAAGAAAGGTCACATATAGAGATGAGGTTTCTACTTCATCACCTTCCCTAGATCCCAGAATAGATGGCTTAGTCAAATCCATGGCTAAAATGTGGGAAAAGATCAATGAAAAAGCTCCTATTAGAGATAACCAGCCAAACCCTCCAATCAGAATCCGAAACCAAAACTTTAGGAGGGACCAGCGCCAAAATAGACCAAGGGATAATGACCAAAAGATCAGGCCACCATTCAATGAAAACTATGTAGAAGAAGATGAAAGGGACTCAGAACCTCTTGATGAACATCATTTAAACCTCATAGGGTCTGACAATGAAGGTGAGGTATACCTCACCGAAGAAGAACAAGCCTTCTTTTCGCCTAATCAAGATGATACCAATTATGAGGATCCTGATGACCCTGCCATAGAGTTTCAAAATGCTATTGAAGAAGCCCACAGGCAATATGACCTTAGGAGCAATAGAAACCAAGATAATGTCAAGAGAGGTAACTCTGATACTGCTAAAGCTCCAAATACCATCCTCAAAAAGGCATCAAGCAGTGACCAAATCAAAGTTGAAAAGGCTGACCAAAGCCAAGTTAAAATTACCCAAACTAGTCCTCTCTCATATACTCCTGATACTCCTACAAAGGTCACCAAAACAACTGTGGCAAACAAAGTTCCTAAACAAGGCCAACAAGCTCAGAACACAGACAAGGTCTTAGCTGAAAAAGCTGAAACAAACATATCTAAACTTCAAATGCCTTTTAGCTTTGAAGGTGAAATCGCTAAGATCAAAATCACCATGCCTCTTACTGAACTCATTGCCCAAAGCTCTTATAAATCCCAAGTACTAAAAGTCTTAAATCTAGGAAATGATGCAAACACTGTTAATCTCACTGATGACATGCCTGAAGTATTGTTTGGTGCAAAGGTAGAGGGAAAGTTCCAAGAGGGAGCTACCCTTCCATTCTACATTAGCCTAAACATCCACGACCAAATCTTCCACAATGCCATGCTAGACTCTGGCGCCTCGCATAATCTTATGCCAAAGGTAGTAATGGAAAGATTAGGCTTAGAAATCACAAGACCATACAAAGACTTGTATTCATTTGATTTAAGTAGAGTCCAATGCCTGGGTTTGATCAAAGACCTTTGTTTTAGTCTGGCCCAAATATCCGCTAAACATCTAATCATGGATATAGTAGTGGCGGACATTCCTCCCAAGTACGGGATGCTTCTATCCAGGTCTGGGGGAGCCAAGCTTCAAGGGAATATCCAACTGGACGTGTCATATGCCACCATTCCTGTGTGTGGTCAGACCAGGATACTCTACCGCGCATCACACATGAAATACATGATTAGCAGTCAAGATAGGCCCGATAACATTCCAATGTGTTCTTTGCGCTCCGACTTAAAAACTCTTTCATTATGCATATTGATGTAACCGAGGAAGAGTAGAAGAAGCTGATATAGACTTAGATCCACCACATCAGTTGTCGTTGGTACCTTATGATGAGCTGGACACTCAAAACTACCATGATCATGAACAACTGTGTCTTGAGGAAAGTAAGTTTCCCGTCTCCAAAGTGGGGTTAGAGCAAGAAGCACAAACTCTCATGTACTCTCAAGCAAATTGCTCTAGCTTTAATCAAACACCAGCAGTAACTTGTGGAAATTTCTTCCGGGTAAAAGCTTTAGAAGACCTTCACATCATAAACCTATTTGGAACCCGGGAGAAAGGTAGTTTTATGTTTCTACCATACCTCAAAGATTTACCATCATGTGACCCTCCTACTGCAAATAAAACTTTGACTATAACCTCGTAGCTCAAAAATTCGAGAAAAATGCCAAATAAACTAGTTATGAGCAAGGGTGATAGTTATAATCCCGGCATACCTGAACTACTGAAATTGGCTCATATTTTGTCTTTTCATGAAGAACTTAGATAGGCTAAAATCAGGAATCTCATGCAAAATACTAGTTTCTACAGGAAAGACAAGGGAAAACATGGTATCACCACCTTTTCCCCAAAGAACAACTTTAACAGAAACAAACACAGCAAACTGAAACAAACTAAAATGATCAAGGAGAAAAATAATGGCCATAGAATCCGCTTTGATTTTAGAAATAATACTGCATTTCCATATAACAAAAATCATGTTTTTTCTACTCAAGATCGCGATTCACCATTAGAAAATGTTTCTAATGATGTATTCTTGCAAGATCATCTTTCAAATCATAATCATCAAATTCCTCTACAAAGTAGACAACTTAAAGATTTTTTCCAGTTTGCGGGAGGTAAATCTGTTTTCAAGGTCAAAATTGCTAAACCACCCAATATCAGGAAACTGTTCATGAAAGCCATGTTCCCAGTTTTAAGCTTCTGTATTTTTGCATACCTTGATGATATCACTATCTATTTCAAGAATTATCAAGAGTACATACATTACGTACATGCATTACTTGAGGAAAGCATACAGTAAGGAAAGGAGTGGAAATCAGATATTCAGAGAGGTGCAAAGGGAAGATACCGGGATGTTCAGAGATTCTTGCATGAATCCTTATGTCATGTTAGAGAGAGAGAATTTCCCAAATTTTTCTTTTCAAGAGTTAAGTGGGCCAAGGGTGAGGGGAGATCCTTACGAGGATAAGATGCTTAAATTCCTTCATTTCCAAGATTTTTGAGTTCGGAACACTTTCAGTCATTGTACATACCATTGTTTGAAATATTGAAAAAATAGAAAAGTCAAAAACAGTAAAAGATAGAAAAGTCAAAAACAGTAAAAAAAAGAAAAGAGGGCAAGTGAAGATAGAACAAAAGCCCCATGTTCCAAAAAATAGTCCTTCGGAAAGCGAGCAAGTCTAAATGTCGCTACTAGTACTTCAATGTCTTGTTCAGCTATCTAGCCTAATCATAGCTGAGCATGTTTAAATTTATTTGCCGATAAGTTAGTGAGTGTCAAGATAGTCAACATCACAGGTAAGATTGACCTTAGACAGAGCTTAGATTGTGAGAGATCGTTCCACATGCCTAAAACAGTAACCAAAGAGAGAAAGCGAGGGATGAAAAACACATTGTACATCTTAGCCCCGCTTGTCTATTTTCCTTTTTTATTGCAGAATAACATTTGTGTGCAGCTTGTCTTTTATGCCGCAAATGCATGACAAATCAGACTGCCTAATCCTGATTTGATCATTTTTTCAATTTCATGTTGTAGATTAGAGAATGAAATCCTGTCAAAATGCTTAATATTGACAGTCGATCTAGTTTTAGGTAGAGAAATGAAGGAGTTCATCAGCTTAATCTGAACTCCCGGCAGATATAAGAGTAGAAGTATATAGTTTCATTTTGCAAAAAGAAAAATATGCATTGTCAAAAGGCTGCTAGTTCAAATGCGCCAAACAGAAGAAAAAATGCTAGGAAAGATAGTGGGGTAGGTAGAAGTATCATTGATGTTAAACATGCTGACACTTTTTAGAAATAACATCAAGAGAAGGGTAAATGTTGCGCCAATGGATAAGGCACTGGTCTTCATAATCAAAAATCTGAATTCTGGACACCTCCTGACGAGGAGCTGCCCTCCCCAAATGGAGCCACTGTTAGCCATCAGTATTTTTTACATGTTAGTGATGACTATATCTTCAGCTGAGTTTTCTAGAAATTGATTTCCTTATGTCAATATGTCATCCAGAAAACCCTCCCAAAACTTTTTTCGCCTTTCTACCTATGCAGTCCACCCCTAGCAAAACCACAACCTCCTTGTCAACAATCCTATCTAACCTCAGTCTTATTAATCTGCCCATCAGCCTTAAAAGGAAAATCCACATCTGTTTCAAAGGTCTCCCCTATGTTAGGAAGTGGGGTTTAGGACATTTCACCTTTGGCAATCATGAAAAAGCCAAAAAAGCCCTCATCTGCAGCAGACCTACCATGACTGATCCCTTACTTTGCAAATGAAGTTGACAAACAGCCTTAAGTCGCGCCACTCATATTCTCTAGGTCTCAGCACTGCATGAAGCCCATTCTCAAGCTGACTAATAGGTTTTTCACTGTGTTCTATGGTTCTACAAAGACAGAAAATATATTTCATCTCATGGAGTAAATGTTGAGTTTACAGTTAGAAGAAACAGCTGCTTCTAAGTGTATTATGAGCCTGAGATGAAGCTGCAAAACAAAGGTCACTCATCAGGACCTTACAGCTCTTTCCAGCATGAAAATCACAGTAAGAAAGGGTCGCCACTGTCTCAGCTAAATGGTAAATTGTCAAGGCCTAGAACCTCCTTCATTTACAAGCAGAGGGTTAGGGCGCCTCCTTCATACATAAGCAGAGGGCGCAGGCCAGTGTTGAGTCAGAAGGTTGCAGAAGTCCAGGTTTGCCTTTACTAAAACAATGAAACAATATCTTCAGGTTTCATGAATGTAATTGCTGACCATAACAGGAATGGAGCTTGAAATATGCTGGCTCAAAAGAAAAGAGAGTTTGCCCTGATAAAGGAGATCATCTGAAACTTTCAAGTCAGGTGAATGGTTGAAACTTTAGAAGGCCTGTCATCAGTAAACATCCAAATCATAAGAGGCCTGTTTTGTTCAAAATCAAATAGAACAGAAGGTCAACAATGTCATTACACAAGCGGGAGAAAGTGCTTGGTTTCTTCAAGGAAACACTGATCTTCATAGTCACAAAGTTTGTTTGTTAAAATAATCAATCATAAGATGCAACAAGCCAAATGTTTAATTCACCCTTAGGACAATGCAGGGAGACAGTATTACTCTGGATAGGGTTTCTGCTGACATACAATGATGCTTGCAAGTGAACATGCTTAGACTGATGTTTTCCAAGTGGTCTACTTAACATCACCTACAGAGAAAGGTTGTCTCGAAAAGGAATTGTTAAAAAACCTTCAAACACCTTATCTAATGAAGAGCCTCCTCCATGCATGAGTAGAGGGCCAAAGCTACTACAGGTGCTGAAACTGATTGATACAAGAAAGAGCAGTAGAAGGATATCAAAGACTGAAACAAGGTCACTACACAGATGAATGACAGCTCTGATAATGTAAAGATACTGATACTCCTGTTTCAAGGAACTCTCTGTCTGACTATACCTACAATAGACAAAGAGACAATTTTGAGCATATGTGTGCCACTGATATCAAAAAGAAGACTTTTCCTTGAGGGAAAGGTTCAAGCAACAAAACAATATCACATGCCAAAGATCCAAAGAAGTGCTTTTCAAGAAATAGGTGTTCAAAGCTTTCAAATTTCTGGCGCATTATGAATAGCCCTTCCTTGCTAAAAATCGCCAAGAGAGGAAAACAATGAACATAGTTCAGTTATGAAATGGTTCTATTGACAAAAAGAGGTTAACACACTGATCGAAGCAAAATAATGACTGTGTATCAAAGAGCCCTGTTTTCATATTTTACAAGCTTGTCTTTTCAGATGAAGGAGGCAAATGGTATTCAATCTTATGAATAGGCAGAAGAAGTTGGTTTTGATGAGTCGCCACTGTTTATATGTCTTAAAACAAACACAGTTGTCATCATTCCAAAGGGCAGACTTAGCACAAAGATACAGTATTAAATAAACAGTGGCAGAGATGTGGCATAATGAGTTGTCAAGCAGAGGATTATAGTAAAATAATGCCCCTCTTTGGAGAACATTGCAGGTCATAAAGGATGCAGCCACTAGTACCTGTACCATTAAACACAGTGGCAAAAATAGCCCCAAGATTATGGAGATTTGTTTTAGGGTCTAAAGGTTAGTGATGAAAGGTCCCCCAAAGAACAAAGCCGGAGGTTCTCCACCTCACACCTGTGCTAAGGTCCGTGATCTACATGTGGTCAAATGAATGGCAACTCTCCAAAGCAAGTTTTGAACGTACCAAAGTTAAAAGAATCAAAGGTTTTTCAAAAACAAAAACTCCGCAGAGAAAACCAAACCATAGTTCTATTTTACCTTTTAAAATAGAATGACCGTTGAGAGTTTTTTTTGAAAAACGATATAAGGTTGAAATGTGAGAGTGGAAATTCACTTTCAAAAAACTAGAGTCAAAATCCGGTCTCCCTAGCACCAAGGCAAGAAGTCTGGTCGAAAATTCAAAAGTTTGCACTGAGAAGAGGCAGCGCGACGTGCCTGGGTTTTGGCGCGACGTGCCTGGGCGGAAAATTACACGGGGCCCTTTGTCGGCGCGACGTGCCTGTACGTTGGCGCGACGTGCCTGTACAAGGCCGCCCGACCACACGACAGGCCGACCCGACAAGCAACTTCTGCGCGACAGGTTTTCTCCAAAGGATGTCGCGCAAGTGCCCGAGGTCTTCAACGATTCTTCAGCCTTCCAAAACCGGTGTTTCACCAAAAATCAAGGTATTTTCGCATCATTCCCCTTCGACTTCAAAAGTTTGCTGACTGAAATTCCAAAGGGAGGCACCTAAAAGGCAGAAGAAAATTGTTATGAAGAAACAAAGTTTATATTTTTAAACAGAGTTATTTTACATCCAAAGTAAGGGCTAAGTTGTTATTCGAAGAACACATACAGAGAAAGACTGGGTTTGAGATTAAGGACAGCTTGTGTCATCTTCAAATAAATCAAAGGGCAGGAGTTTTCCTGTAAACATCAGTGTTTTGATTAAAGGGAGGTTTCGTTGCAGAAATACAGACCTAATTCTAATGAAGAACCTTTCACACTATCATCCAAACATTTCCACACTACTAAAACAGTGAAGTGCACTCAGTGAGGGGGTTTTGACATTTTTATTGTTTTGAAAGAGAAAACTCTGGTAATCTCTGTCTAAAAGCTTGTTAGTCTTCTAAAGCTTTGTCATTTTACCTCAGCCCTGTGTTTTTGTTGTCTAGACCTGTGTATGGTGATTTGCTTGAGATGCAAAACAGTGGAAAGTGGGCACACTTGCACAGGACAGAATTGTTAGATGTTTGAAAGTCTCCTTGAACAAGGAGTTTTTGTGTTAAGGTTGACATCAAAGACTTTAAAAACAGAGTAATCAGTGGCATTTTCTCACAGCACACTACTTAAGCTGATTTCCTTTCATTCACTGTATTCTCCCACTGTGAATTTGTTAACAAAGAGTTTCCAAAGGTGAACAGCATATTGAAGGACAGAGGTTGTTGATGGTTAAATTTTGACATTGAAGGCAGAGGTACAAAAGTGGTGTTTGATTTCTTAAAACTTCACAAGTGAAAGGGGCCATTTTCTAAAGAGCAGAGTTGTTAGTGTTTGAAGTTAATATTGGAAACAGAGGTATAGATGTGTTGGTGTATCTCTTAAACTCACAAGCAAAGAGTGTGTTTTCTAAACCACTGTGCATTGATTTTACACCTAAACTAGGTTTGCCTTTTCCTTGCACTGTATTGTATCATTCTGAAGATTTGTTGACAGAGAGTTTCCAAAGGTGACAGCACATTAAAGGGGCAGAGTTTGTTGATGAGAAGTTAAACATTGGAGGCAGAGGTACTAAGGAGCAGGGTTTTAATATTGAAGATTGGTCTTATAGATGCAAAATGCAAGGGTTGGTTGATCTCTAACAAACTCACCAAGAGGAATGATTGCTTAATACTACATACAGGAAATTTATACAGCATATTGTCTCATCTTTATTAATAGTTTTCTATTGAGAAGTTTACATAGCTGAAGTGTATCCAGAGTTGAAGGGTTGTTTTTTAAGAAGTACAGAGGTGGTTTATTCAAAGAAAAATTGTTGCATTTCACCCAAAACACATTGTTTAATCTGTCTAAACAGTCAAGTGACTAGTCTCAATCCAGCAGAGCAGTTTCTTACAGTAAAGGCAGTTTGCCTCTTCCAAAGCTTGTTCAAGTCAGAATGCCTCCAAAACGAGATCACAAAGGCGGTCCACATAAGAGATATGAGCCTATCTCCATAGAAGAAATCAATGCTCACCCATCAGTGCTTTTCAATTTCCATGAAGTAGGCTGTCTTGATTTCTGTCAGAGGATAGAAGAAGTCAAAAGTTTCTCGCCACTTACACATTTGTGCGCTTTGAGATTCAAGGACAAACACTTCCAGTTAGCAGGTCTTGACTTCAAAATCTCCCCAAGGTATGTATCCAAGGCTACCAAGATCCCGTATCATGGTGAAAAGTGGTTTAAGCAAGCGCATCTTGATCTGGAGGATTATAAACCTTTCATCAAACCTGAACATAGGGAAACCATCACTGCTATTTTCCCTTTCTCCTATCTTCTTGACATTTATGCTCCGCTGATGAAAGCCATAATGAGATATTTCACTTGTGAAGGGAGGTTTAGTCAAATTTTTGCCTATCATGTCCGCTTGTTGATGCATTTTACCAGAAGCAGGCAATTAAACCTTCCATACTTTTTGTCCAAAAGCATAGAGAAAATGGCAGCTACTGTCCAAAAGAAGGCTCCACCTCAGCAAATCCCTTCTCTCTTTCATCATTCCTTGATCAAGATTATCTTCTTACACCAGCTGGAGAAAAAAGGGGTTTCATGGGATTCATTCATTAGCCATGCAGATTTCGCCACTGTCCCTCCTGTTCATGTGTCTCCTACTCAACCTGTCCATCGCCCAGTGCCTTTGTCTAGTAGGCCTACCCCTAAAAAACTCAAGATGACCACTGGGCAGCCAAGTGAACAGGGAGAAGGAGAGGGCAGTGAACCACAGGGAGAAAAAGAAGGCAGTGAGCAGCAGCAGCCAGAGTTGGAAGATCAGCAGCAGCTACAGGTTGACGAACAACAGCAAGTACAGGAAGAGGAACAGCAGCAGACAGAAATTGAAGAACAGCAGGTTGAGCAAACAATTGAAGCGCCTCTTGAGCCACAATCTGGATAGGATGTTGAGGAAGGACAGCAAGCTGAAGCTGCCTCCTTGACAGTGACCAAAACTGTTCCTAAAAAGAGGAAATTGCCCAAAAAGACAGCTTCTAGCTTGCCAAGGAGAAAAAGCGCTAGATTGGCATTCAAAGGCAAAAGTAAAATTGGAGAAAGTGCCAAACATGGAGGTAAATCAGCTGTCATCCCTATCCCAAGCGATGACAGTGATAACGAGGCCCGCATCCTTGAAAACCTCCTCATTCACAAAGAAGGGAAAATTGAGGTGTTACAAGAAGACCTTCAAAGGGCGAGGAATTTCAACCATTTCTTGGAGGTTGAAAACAAACAAATGAAGTATCATGCAACCATTCATGAGGCAAGGGCGATCAAGTATAAGAAAGAGGCAGAAAAGGCGCAAGTAAGAATTGAAGAGCTCATTGGCGAGTTTGATGATGAAGAGGAGGAGGACCAGCCTAGGCGAAAGAGGCCTAGGACCATCGGGCTTAGAAGAGCCTTGGATAAACAGAGAGCAGAAGAACAAGCTCAATTCGAAGCCTTTCCTCTCACTGCCCTCTTTGAGCAGGAAATTGAGGAAAACAAGGAAGCATGGCTTGAGAGGGCTAACCAGCATTTGGAAACAAAGCTTGAGAAGGCAAACAGGGATCTTGAGCTACAGAGAAAAAGGACTCTTCACTTTCAGAAGCTAAATCAATTTGCCAGGCGAAAATTGAAGGTAGCACAAGAAAAATTGAAGAAGTTGAAAGAGAGGCGCCTAGCACGGAAAGAAGCAAAAAGCATATCAGCCCTTGATATTTTGGCTTCAGCTTCGGAGCATGTTTCTATGGACCCTTGAGGGTCATGCATGCCAATTTTGGGCCTGTTTCGGAAACTTTTTGTTTTTTGGCATTTTTGGGTTTTTAGCCAAAAACTCATAAATTCGCCATTTCAGTTTGATGAGTTTTCAAGAGAGGAGGATGATACCGATGGATGCCATAATTCCATGAGCAGATCTCCAGCGATTTTCAGGGCATTTGAAGATCATTCGCCCCCTCAAATTGGCGAAAAACGGCCTCATTTTGCACATTCTGCCCGCCATATCAGCAGTCTGCTATTTTCTGGGTTTTTGCGCACAGGTACAGTTTTGAGGGACTTTCAGAGATCAGATTGAGGTGATTCCACTTGCGTTGGAAAGCAGACACAGAGAGCTTTCCAACGAGCCATCATGAGCCTCATTTCGACACCAGGAAGGCTGCCATTTTCCTTCAGCAAGTCAGGGGACCTTTTTCAGGCATAAATATGAAGTATTTTTGTAATTTTTGAACTCCAAAAATCTGCTTTTCCCAAATGTGCGTTAAGCTATTTTTATCATGGGGAAATCATGTAAAGTCAATATAATTTCCGTTTTTAGCAGTTTTTTAGATATTTTATGGGATATTTTGTGCCTTGGGCTTTGCAAATCCTCAAGGACAAGTTTAGATATTTTGACTTGGCCAATGGGATAGCGAGTTGCTCCATGAGGTTTTCCTCCCTCAAGCCTATTTATTCCATGGTTCTCATTGTAAATCGGAGGCTGAACTTGAGAGAAGAATTAATACATTGGTCATATGAGCTTTGAAGAATACACTTGAGTTATGATTTTTGGACTGCCTCTTGGATGCTTTTGAGGAATGATGAAGGATTGTTGGTGGATTCCTTGACATGGTAGAATGGTATAGTGCTTCTTAATGTGTTTTGTCTTCTAGTTTTCACTCATAATTCATATTTCTTGCTGCTATAGATCAGTAAAGATTGATTTTGAGATATGCCCATGGAGGCACCTCAAAATCCCTGAATCTTCATAGCTTAATGTTTTCTTCTCCCTTAGTTATGCTAAAGAATTCTTAGCTGCTCTTTAGTAACCTAAGGTGTTGTTGCTAAGTTTTATTCATCAGTTCCATGTAGGTTGAGTAGGATGTATGGTTTGCCCTACCCACCTATCAGCTGCCCATAGTTCTGTCCATAAAACTTTCTCTTTGACTGATTTGTTGATCATTTTGTTGAACCAAGGAGGCCTAGTCCCGATCTAGCCCTTTGCCTAAAACTATGAAAACTTATTTGTCCAAGTGCCCAATGACTTAGAGACTGTGTTTAGGCGTTCCGGCATAGTTTATGAGTTGTTAGTTTGTCTCATGTGTTTTCCCCAAAGTCTGATAGCCTTTTCCCGAAGTTAGAGGGTCTTATACCTATATGTATGGCTGGAATGTTTGATTTCTATGTATTGATTAGCTTATAGTTATTCCTAGCATGATCAATGGCTTGCTATTACATGTTTATGTCTGCTATTAACTAGTTAGCACTTGAAATCCCTTGTCTTTCACCAACTTATTGTCCACTTAATCCATTTTGCCCAGAGATCCCTTCTACCGTGAATCAAATCGGCCCTGCAGCAGCTTTACATCATCACCTCATAAGCTTCCTTGACCTGTTTGACCCCATAGCCCAATTTATCTACATCTTGTTATCCAGTTTATGTATTTGATCAGTTTCATCCCTCACAAACTTAAAAAACCAAAAAACTAAAAACATACTTCATAACTAGCCTAATATCCGAACATCGCAAGTAAACACACCGACATCTTTTACACTTATAGAGAGAGCCCTCTCTGAGTCCAGGAAGGCTAGGTCCTTGGGCTCCAAAGCTTGGTTTGATGTTACATCATCATTTGGCTAGCCAATCGGCCAAATCACGGGACCCTAACAAAGTATTCCTCCATCTGTAGTATCCATGTTACAAGGTCCTTGTCATCAAACTTCCTCATATCGATATTTAGAATATCTTCAATCCAACATTAGGGTATATGAAATCATTATTAACATTTATTTTGTTTTCATCATGAGTTTCCTCTACTACCTTTTCGCCATTAGGAATCTTTTCTTGTAGCAACTTTTCCAAACCTTCCTTCAAACCTTCCATGTTTCTCTTCAAATCTTCTGTGTTTCCTTCTATACCATCGATCTTAGCTTCCATGTCATTCTTCAAACCATATATATTAGCTTCCATGCCATTCATCTTAGATTCCATGACATTCATATTAGCGTCCATGCCTTTCTTCAAACCATCCATTTTAGCTTCCATTTCATTTTTGGTTACTTTTTGCGAGAGCGACATTTGTTGCATGTGGTCTCATAATTTTGACATATCATGTTTCAATTATTCCTCTTCATGTGCCATAGTAGAGTTTTCTGAGGGCTTTACAAGTGTGGAATTATTTTTGGGAGGCAATATAAAACCCAACACTGATATATATGATTCAATATGCCCTTGGGATCACTTCAAACTAATTTTTAAAACAAACGTTATGCAATTTAAAAAAAAAGATACACACATTTTTCTTGCTTTTAAGAAGCTCGATATTGAAACTGATGTATCTTTGTGATTTCAGATCCCCAATATTTGAGATTTTGTCCTATAGTATCCCTCTGAGCCTTATTTCCAATTCCATAGGTCAGACCTTATTTGGATTCTTCAAGGCAAGGTTATGCCCAATATCCCACAATGACCTAATTATGGATTGGTTCAGTAGAGATAAATTGTACAGTGTTCCACATGTCACTGTTTCATCTTTTGGCTCTGAATTAGATAAAAAAGAAACTAAAGTCTATTCACTTTTTGGCACTTTTTATAGAATTCAAATCCAATGCTCAGAGAGAAATTTATGATGATTTTCCCAAGGTCACCTCTTTGAGATGAAATTCGGGAACCTGCAAAAACCCTAACTTCACTAGATCATATCTTTGAAAATATAGCAAACCAATATTTGAAATTTTTACACAAATTTCCTTAGGATTTCGGCTCAAATGGGTTATGTTTTTAGCGGCTGCTACTTCATAGAAAAAGAGTTATAGCAAAAATTCCACAATGACCTGTCTGGAGCAACAAAACCCTAGATTCCAAAGCTCTGATACCAAATGTTATGAAACCAGCTCACAAAATAAAATAAAAGATAGACCAACAACTTAGAAATCAACCTCTTTGAGGTGGAAACCTCCCTTACATTTCATAAAAGAACAATTATTGGATGATACAAATGACAAAACCTCATTTCTATATATAAGAGTCCATGGGGTCACAATATAATCCTATCCAACCTAACAATAACAATGTAAGAGCACAAAAATAACAATATGGGCTTTTATGGGGCATAATAATAACAATATGGGGACTATAGCGGTACAGAAATAACAATAAGGGGGCTACACTAACAACAATAAGGTACTACACTAGTAATATAGGGACCTAACAGTATCTCTTCCTGAATGCATGATAGGTTTACAAGTATGGTCGTTTTCAACCTCGTTGGTTCCAAACACCTAAGCTTCTTCACCTCAATTGCATACTTCACCTGAACAACACCAACCTTTTGTTGGCCCTTTACCTTCTTCACCGATCATGTCTCTTCCCTTTCTTCTTCTTCGCTTGGTGAACGTCTTAATTCTAGTAACCAAGAGGCTAAGAAGAAGAAACAAGATAAGAAAAGAGCCAACCAACCAATCATTATTGTGACATTTGATAATGATGAGGAACCCTCCAAAATACATCTCAAACCTAAATGCCCTTGCAATATTTTTAAGGGTGCCTACCTTTTTAAGGATTGTCCTAGTATACCTATAGTAATAGAATTGTGGTCTAAATCTCATAAACTTATTGTTGGTCATTCAACTAGTGATTATAAAGTTCTTAGGAAAAAGGGTAAATTTAGGTTTCCTTGTAGGTTGTGTGGAGGGAGTCATCAAAATAATATTTTCCCTCATATGGATTAAGCCTCAAAATTGTTGTAAAACCTTATTTTTTCTTAACTTCCAACTTCCAACTGGTTACTGTCAGCTTTCTCCCAATCTATTGTCAGTTGACAAATTGATTGATCCCATTCCAAGTTCTGTCAATTCCACTCTTCCCTTAGAGATTGAAACCCATACCACTTAGGTTTATGAACCTTGCTTAATGAAGTGGTCAACTTGATTCTATCTTCGGTCAATCCCACCCTCCCCTTAGAGAGTGAATTTAATATCGCTCAGGTTCTTCTTATCGATTTAGATCTTTCTTGGCCAGGGGGATTTTCACCTGTTTCAGCAGAATCCCCTCCAAGTACTGAGGTCATTTACTTTGATTGTAATGACAAAGCCTTGCCTACCTTCTTACATCCCTTTGCAAATGATTGTAAAGGCTTGTGATAAGAATATGTGTTGCACTATTGTAGATGAAGGTACTTCTGTTAGCATTGTATCCTCAACTACTTCGCAAGATTTGGGTTCTCCTCAACTTGTGTATGTTACTCAGAATCTGTTGGATTTTAAAAGAATAGATTGTGAACCTTTAGGGATCCTTCCTCAGCTTCCCATTACCTTGGAAGGAGAAATTATATGTATTGATGTTATGGTATTCCAAGGCCACTTGGATTTAAATTTTCTCCTCAGGCGAGACTATGTCTATGCCATG
The DNA here is from genome assembly GCA_034641835.2 of Pinus albicaulis. Classification (NCBI taxonomy): domain Eukaryota; kingdom Viridiplantae; phylum Streptophyta; class Pinopsida; order Pinales; family Pinaceae; genus Pinus; species Pinus albicaulis. The sequence goes on along the minus strand of CM076575.1, from coordinate 2,066,669,678 downwards.
AAAGTATTCATGTCCACACTCTTTCATGTGATGTATTTCCTCCATAATTGAAATATTTTGACTATTTACCATGTTTTTTTTGGCAGTCCTGAACTTACTGCCAACCATCCAACCTCCCTAAATGTTCCCTATATGTAAGTGGTAATCCCCCCACCACAGGTTAATTATGTGGAAACTTGTCCCATGCTTTCACTCGGTGATGAAAAAGGTCCTCCCATTGTATGATCGAATTCTTTTGACTTAAATCCAATAAGCAACATGATGAACCCTTCAATTGGGACATTGAATCCTAATCTTCTTACCCATATTGAATCTCTTGATAGGCATTCCTTATAGAGAATTGTTTTTCCATCCAATGAAGACCTCTTGAAATCCATGATCAAGGTGTTATGATAAAAATTCCTTTTTTGTGTCAAGCTCGTTAAAAAATGAAACAAGTTTCTATGAGCAAAGTTGTTTTCTTGTGTCAAACTCGTTAAAAAATGAAACAAGGTGCTATGAGCATAATTATTTTCATATGTCACGCTCGTTAAAAAATAAAACAAATCCCCCTCTAATTGATTCGAGTCCTTGATTAGATCTCGTAAATGTTGAGACGAGTCTTTCACCTGAGCTCGTAAATGAACCTTCATTTCATCCACCTATTAGTAACCATTAGTCTAATTGGGCAGATCAAACGAAGCTTGGGGGGCATGTGCCTCTAGTCATCATGCTAGAATTAAGCCACTAGCATATACCATTATGTTGGGGGCATGGAACCTATGTCAAGCATAATTTTTTATTTGTTTCAAGCTTGTGTAAAAAAAAAATTTATATCAATCTTAGTCTGTGTCCTTCTAGTGCTCGTAAATACATGAGAATAATTTATTGAGTATACTTTTATCACTTTTTTGGGCTCATGAAAACCGCATGCAAAAACAACCCCTTGGAGTATTCTTTAAGCTCTTTTTAGACTCTCGAGATATGAAAAAATTGTTGAGCAAAATTGTTTCTTTCATGCTCATAAAAGTATATGAAGAAACATCTACTGAGTATAAGTTTACCCCTTTTACGGACTACATAGACTATTTACGAAAAAATGTATCTTTTGATCAATCATGGTCAAAATAGTTCTCCCTTGTATTATTTAACACTTTTTTGGGCTCAGGGGACTAAACTTATGAAAAATACACTATAGTTTTATTTTTATCTCTTTTTTAAATTCTCTAAATTTGAAGATGAAGTCGATTTACCCCTTCACTGGACTCATAAAACATAAAAAACGTAAGACTCGTCAATCATGATAAGACTAAACCACTCTTTCGCAAGGTTCGTTAAAAATACTTTGAAGGAATTATCTAAAGGATAATATTATACTATAAGAATATGTTATCCTCCTCAATATTTTGTAAAAATGAAGAGATACTTGCCATAAATGGTGGGAAAATTTGGGAAAATTTGGGAAGTCACTATTGAACATGACATTACTTAATTTTCGTGTATAATTGGGTTGGGAAATCCACTTACCTATATGTTTATCACACCTCCTTGAAAGTATTTATACTAGTTCCATATTGAGTCGGTGTTTCCAACTCCATATAGTGTCATTAATATGTTCAAGACAAGTTCAGCCTCAGTTAAAATATTTTACAGTACTTAAATCCCTATTTCGCGTCGGCCATTCTCGACTCACCTTAAATTAATTTGTTTGTCCTACTCAAAATATTGATACATGTTTCATTTCGTTCGTGGGGGATACATTAAGGCCCTCCTACAACGAGTCACTTCTTATTGACTTCAACACATTATCTATGAAGTTGACTTAGAAACTCCCTTTAGTGCCTTGGAACTTGCATGCCTCAATGGCAGGTCTCCTCGCTTTCGACAAAAATTTCAAAGCATTAGCCTTCAATCAGAGGATTCTATGAGTTTTCGACTTTAGATCATTCATTCACATTTCATATAATGTACTAATGCACCTTGAGGGCCATCGACAATTATGGTAGTTCTTATTGCATTTGTTAAATGGTCCTCATCATTGACTGGTAATCAGATGGTGTATGCCATGTTGGACTTCGACACATTCATTCACATGGTTAGACTCATACTATCGAGTGGTAGTGATGAAGACCCTAGATTTAGTTCCATGTATCCAAGTTGCATGGAAATTTCATGACTGATGTATATATCCACATTGTATGACGATGGTTATGTTCATATTGAGTCTATTATAACATCGATCCACGATGTATGTCTAGTGGCTATGACTTTGATTTTTTCAAATGGATTTTTGCACATTTCCATACTTAGGTCTAGATTTTTTGATATGATATACTGAGTATGGGAATTCCTACCTCAGAGATGATTTCATGATTATATTGTATTTTAACCCTTGATTGTTTATTTTCAGGCCTTTAACCAATTGATCTTTGATCCGAACTTTGGCATAATAAAGCACTTTAGTCCTCATACACATTTTATGACTTTGTACTTTATGGAGAAATATATTAAATGTCATTTAGTCAAAATTAGGAAAATAACCACAAATATGGATCTCTCGCTATCCGATGGACCCCTTTTAGTCATCCCCTACAAATTCAGAAGAAAAAACATTATGAGAATTACAAGAATCCTAGATTATATTATGAAAAATCCATAATTTTAGTTATTGTCACAAGTTTCTCATTAACAAACTGATACAATGCATATTGAATCATTCCAACCTGTGAGCATTGTTGCACATTTTTGCATTAAAATGTGTGACAACATTTCTACATGTGTAAAAATAAAAAAGTAAAATCTAGAAGCCTTGTTGAGGAATCTTATCCAAAAAAAATGGACGTGAGCCTCTAACTATTTGGGCCTTGTCCTAAGATTGATGGATCCAATCCCACTCATTATGGAACCTATCTCCCATTTTTTTGGATCTCATCCCATGGAAAATAGATCTCCAACCTCTTCTCCTCTCCTATAAATACAGTGCAGGTCAAATGGAAATGAGTTGGATTTTAAAGTGCTAGTTTATGCCCTTATGTTGTCCAATTGAGGTTGAAGGCATGTATGGAAATGAATGATTGGAGATATTTGAGTGGAGGCTTATGAAATCATGGCCTAAGTTGTAATATCTTCCTCTTATTTGTTAATACAATATATATTGTTTTTCTCACATGATTTTCTTATTATTCGCATTCATTGTCTCAGAGCTCCTTGATATTCTAATTAGTATTTGTTTCAAATTATTCATCCATAGAATGCTTTGATCCTTTTTTCTGTCTCTATTGTCGCAGGGTCCCATCTTCACAAATTCAAATAGAGCAGGAAATCAAGCAGGAAGAGGATTTAAGTGAAGACTTATTTCATTAAAGAAATAATTCCAATTCAAACTTTACTAAAGAAAGATAGTATGGAATGTCTTGTTTGTTCTAGATTTGATTTGTAAGTCTAATGAGATCGCTCTTGTCCAAAAGAGTGATTTAACTTCCAAACATCCACCTTGAGTTTTGTGCCAAGAACATTAGTGAGAGGATTCTGGTAACATTGGAGGATTGCATTTACCTTTGGAATATTTCTTGTTAAGGGTAAGGTCTCCTACAACACTACAGTATCTTGATGAGTATGAGTGAAAATCAAAGAATATTTTGAGAACCAAATCCTCTCGCTTCTGAATGGAAATAAGAGATGAAGATCTAGGGAGTTCTAAGAATAACACCTAATTATATGATTTACATAGTGCTTTCAAAATCGTGTTTATGTTTATTGTCCATTTTGAGATCCCCTTGAAAAATTTACCTTAAGGGTGTCCACTTTAGTAATAAGGAGCAATAATGATAGGGTTTTGACCTCCTTTTATAGTGGCGTGAAATCTAGGGCCTATAGTGGTTAATCATCCCACTTTGAACCCAATTTCAAAACATCACTTGGAATGGGATTTGATGCTTCAATAGTGACTCCTTCCTTTTATTATACTTCCAAGATCATTGCATTGACCATGAACCATGGAGACTGATATTGAGTCAATCACCTTGGATTTAATCACCACTTCTTCCATATGGAGTGCTTGATTTGATGGGGGCATTTATTCCCCTTCTTATAGGCCTCTAATCTAGACAGGTAATCCTAAAGGATATGACCATTGTTGTGGTGAAATTTTCAAGTAAACATGAAGTTTTCATAACCTGATATATACCTCCATTTCTAAACCTTCCATATTGGATAAAATTCCTTCTAATAGACATTCAATGATAGAAAAATTGAACCAATTTTTGGTGAATTCCCTCCATTGCAAATGTTTCTTGGTATGTGTTTTGGTAAGAAACCAATCTTTCTCCTATGGCTTTGGGCATTTTGACATTATATAGGTGAATCCTTGGCAATCGAACCCGTAATAAGAGTTAATTTAGATTATTATCAACCCTGATTTAATTTCACTAAGCAATTTAACAATAGTCAGAAAAATATTTTACCAAGTAAATTTCAAAACTGCTAAAAACTAAATATGTTGATAATTAAAAGGTAAATTTGCAACGGAGATTAGTGAAAAATTAATGAAAATTTCAATAGAGAAATTCATCCACAAAACCCTTCTGAAAATTTTATTAAGTCAAAAAACATGGGTTAGAACCATAGATAAATACACATGAAATTGTAACTAATAATAAGGCATGTAACTCAACCTCTTACTAGGAAATTCGACATTAGAAAACCCCTCGCTACTTGAGAAATTCGTCCTCATCAAAACTAAAATTGTTTGATCAAGATCTCGATCTGTACCACCCTCCTTGACATCACACATGTGAGCTGGGGCTATCCTGTCACATGTTTGGTCTATATTTTCCCTTGATTAGTCACACATGTGGGTCATGGCTTGATTCCATGCAACTCGGCCTCCTTCCTCCAATTTGACCTCTAGATTTCCCCCCGAAATCTCCTTAGCATCCTCTTGAATCTCCTTGGTCAAGTTGAGTCTTCTCACTCGAAAAATCACTCACTCAATTAATCAACAATGGTTGTGTGTCTTACTTCTTCCCCTAGGCTCAATTCATAACTTCATTAAGGCCTAGATCAATGGTTGAGATCTTTGAGTTACTAAATATAAGTCACTTAAATTAACTAACTTTTCTTAGGCCTTCTTTTCCAATATTTTTGGCCGACTGTGATAAGGCTCAAGGAGTAGGCATACCCACCCTCGTGGAGTATTAGCTCTGAGCTATATCTAGCTTATAGGATGTTAAATATACTCATGGTATTATAGTGGTAGTCACTAGGTTTGATTTTGGGCCTCATCCAGATTATTCCAACAAGTTAGCGATTCACCATGGTAAATATAAATATAAATAAAAAATAAGTTATAATAGCTTGCATTTCATGCATGTCTCATGTCTCATGCAACCTTCATGTTTACCTTGCATGTTGCATGCAACCCTCATGCATACCATGCATGTCGCATGCAAGCTCCTAAAGAGGCAAGAAAAAAATTATTAGCTAAGAGACCAAGTTATAATACCTTCCATAGCTACAAAATTTAACACTCCCTCTAGCCAGGAAGGGATTATCCCCCACCCTTATCTTTCCCCTATAAAACACGAACTTCCCCTTCACTAAAAGCTTGGTAAGAATATCTACAATCTACTCCCTTGTGGGTATTTATTGTAATCTCACAACACCTCTCCATACCATGTCACTAATGAAGTGGTACCTAATCTCTATGCCCTTGGACTTGTAATGAAACACTCGATTCTCCAAAAGCTTAATGTAGCTTTGGTTATCATAGTGTATCACAGTCGATCCCATCTCAAGATCAAATAAACATGTGAGCATATTGCGAAGCCAAATGGCATCACACTTGCTAGACTCACTACCATGTACTTCACCTCTGCTAATATAAGTACCACTCAATGCTACTTCTTGTTGAACCACAAGATCATCATTGACCCCAAGTTGAAACAACATCCAAAAGTGGATTTCCTATCCATTGCGCTTCCTAACCAATTAGAATCTATGTACCCATGTAGCCATACTCCACCAACTATGACATATCTCAATCCAAAGTGTACTATATCATTGATTCGGACTTATGCAGGAACGCAATATGATACATATATAAACATAAACACAGATATGAAACAGAAATAAAACTCAATTTCATTAATATCAAATAACTAAAATATGCTTACGTACAGAATGAAAATAAACTAGCTCAAGCGATGGTAGCTTATCTCTGAGAAGAGATGTGGCAGCTACATGCCTTTGAACTGTGTTCCAGGGAGGTTCAAGGGCCTTTTTATTATTAACGACAAGGGAAAACCCTAAACAACCTAAACCCTAACCCCAGGAGATGGAACGCCAAGAGTTTGTGGGCCCCATTGGGGTTAGTTGGGCAGCCAACTTCTCGGGGTTGTAACTTGGTCATATTATCTTTATTTGATTTGTATGATACCTCGTTGGAATATCTCTCCAAGTACTATACGATTCACCACAAGCTTTATGTGGACCTCAAAAAAATGTCTTTTAGGGTGTCAAAACTTCTCTGGAAGTTCAAAACCTACAAAACTGCAAAAAACAATAAATGCTGCTATAAACAAGGAAACTGATGAAACCGACTGGAGGCCTAGGTGGAATAGGCGGGTGGCCACCAATATGTACTTGGATCAACCCTCCCTCCTTAGGAAAAAATTTTCCCCATTGCGTGCAGAGCCTTCATGAGGTGAGGAAATTTCTGTTGAACTTGGTCCCTTGTGAACCACTTGCGATGGTGAAAGAGTTGGTTTGCTTTGAAAACTAGATAGATTTAAATACTCTGTTGGCGAGTGTTCTTGATCTGCATCCATGATTTGATCAGTTATGGCATGTTCCATGTAGTCTAGGTTCAACTCCATTAGAGTGAGTTGTTCTGCAATGTCGGATGTGTCCAACAACAGTGGAAAGTATGGTTAAAGGCGGTCCACATTGAACATTGGGCACAAGCCAAGGAATGGTGGAATGTTGAGCTTGAAGGCATTGTCTCTTATAGCCTTGGTGATGGTGTACGACCCATATCAGAGAGAGAGAAGCTTACGGTGTGGCCCAACGAGGTGCTACTTCTGCAAATATAGCCAAGCTTTGTCGCCCACTTGGAACTTATGTGGCACTCGATGTTGATCATGTTGTTCTTGTACTTATCATTGGGTCTGTCCAATATGCATGGACCAACTGGCAGATGTTTTGAATGCGCTCAATGAAGTTCAATGTTGTCCTTGTGAGCTTCAGACTAGACATGAGCTGAATTTTCCTAAGTAGATGGAAATGGTTTGGCCACATCAATGGGACATAGTGGCTGGAATCCAAACCCCACATGAAAGTGGTTGTGGTCAATTGAGCTATGGAGAACTCTCTTGTAACTGTGTTGGACATAAGGAAGGCTTTCATCTCATGTGTGTGGATGTTTCGAGTTGTACATGTGCAGAATGTGTACGATCATCCTTTTTATGACCTATGTTTATACATCAGTTTGGGGGTGGAAAGTCGTGGATTTATTGAGCTTGGTATCCATCATCAATCAGAGACTTGACCAAAGTGTACTTAGGAACCGGATTTCCCAATCTAAGATAATGGAATGTGGGATCCCAAAGTGTACTTAGGAACTAGATTTCCCGATCTAAGATAATGGAATGTGGGATCCCAAAGTGTACCCAAACTTGTTCAAAGAAATGTTTCATAGTGGCTTTTGTGGTGATGCTCTTATTGTTGGCTGCTAGAATGGCCATTTTAGAGAATTTTTTAACGACCACGAAAACACAGTCGTTGTCATGCTTAGTAGAAGGAATATCCAACATGTAATCCATGAAGATGCATTCTTAAGGTCGACTAGGAGTAGGCAGAGGAGTATATAGGCCTTGCTTCTTGATGGTCATTTTGAAATGACGCAAGTAGTGGAGCATCTAATGTACTTCCCAACATCATTTCGAAGGTTCAGCACATAAAAATACTTCTGCAACACTGTCACTATTTTCTCTACCCCGAAATCTCCAGTGACCCAACTATAATGCGCTTACCAAATCATCTTGGCACGCTTGCTTGAAGGAACACATAAGTGTCTCAGGTGGCATAATAGTGCATCCTGGAGGTGAAAATTTGGAACTTACTTGTCTCAGGTGGCATAATAGTGCATCCTGGAGATGAAAATTTGGAACTTACTTGTCTTACAAGAGTGTCTAGTATGTGTTGCTAAATTTAGGATCGCTCTTGTAAATATGCATCCACTCTAAATTCTCATGCCCACAAGAGTCGAGCATAGTGTTCAGCGCCATGACCGGCGATCGAATGAGGCAGTTTGAAACATTTTTGTTGTTTCCCTTATTATACTTAATGTTCAAATGGAACTGTTGTAGGTATGTGGACCATTTCTAATGGCGATCGTTCTACAACTTCCCTTGTGTCTGGATAAACTATAGGGATCAGTGGTCTATGTGGATGACCGTTTCCTTCCACGCAATGTAATTCTTCCATTTTCAACAGACCTACACAATGAAATACATCTCTTTGTCATAGGTAAGATACTTTCGGACGATGTCTGAAATTTTCTCACTGTGATATGTGATGCAGCCTAAAGCTGCCACACCCACATCTACACATATAAAATGTGTTTCAAATTAAAACCCCAAATAAATCTCAGATAGGGTTAACCTTCATAAGCAGAAGCTTTTTCCTTTTACCAAACCTATGGTTAAAACCATATAAAGAAACCCACTTTATGGACAATTCGAATCAATATTCGACTTTGCATTGAAACCCAAAATATAATGGCTCGTCATATACTTGAGTCCACACTTAAGTTTTCATTTGATTTAAAATCTTGACTTTGGTTAAAAAGCCAAAGCACTAACATACATTAATATTCTCGGCCACAGCTTTATCAATCCACTTACCTTTAATTCAATGCTCATATGTAATCACCAATCCGAATGTCAAGAAACATTAATATATATTCGGGCCCACAATTTATTAATGTATATTCGGGCTCACATTTCATTAATATATATTCGGACCATGTTAATATTCCATACTTTGGTTAAAAACCCAAATATCAACATAATATTTTGTTCGGGTCCCACAACATTGACAACTTACCTTTCGCTAAACTCTGTCACAATCGCGTTAAATTTCAATAAAACGTGTCACAATCTTACTCGATCGCGTTAAATTTCAATAAAACCACTTACCACTTGAAGGCTACGCGAAAACCATTCGTGGTTTTCAAAAACCACCTACACTATTCATCCACTCGTGATTCCAAAATGTGTATTTCACCACGCTTCCACTGTGCTTTGGTCCACCATTATACCTTCAATTATTAACACTATCACGTGTTTTCTACCTTCTCTTCAGACTTGCATCATCCGCTTGCTATTCCACTATGTTTCAACTCAAAGTTTCGAACAGGGCCAGGGTTCAAACTTGAAGGAATTTCACAACGACCATACCTTACATCTTCACAATCTTCAAACCCACTCCGACATTCAAACAACGCATGTCTTAATCTCTTAATATTCATCTTCTGTGGTTCAAATCCATCGTTTATAAATACCATAAAAACTCAAATATGACTTCAAACCCCGGACCTCACTTCACTATGTATACACAACAGAATGTGTGATTTCGCCTTGATTATCTTATACGATGTCAGCCCCAATTGCAAAATACATTCGGGCAAATTTATACCTCAATTTATAAGTCCAAGCAATTTCTTTAATGGCATCGATCCAATCTGTGATCGATGTTAATTTTCTCAATCACATAGAATTCAATAAATAAATATTCACCCTCAAACCACACAATCTCTTAAAAATGTAGCTTGAACATAAAATGACAGAATTTCCTTTGTTCCTGTCAATTTCACGTGCACACAATATACACTCAAAACACAAACTCAGAAATTGAGTTTTATGTATTAAATCCAATATTTACACAGGAATTCTTCCTCTGGCCTAATATTCAAATCAATGGCCTTTTTTTAATAGCCCGTAGGCTTCAATCCAAATCCTACTTCTCTCCTCAACGTTTTGTCTCTTTATGCCTTTGAGGCTTCCAATTTATAAAAATGTTTCTGAATCCAATTATGGTTTCAGATCCTCTATTTCTTCAACAAATTCCTAAGAATCCTCTCTCATCTTAAAATCATGAAACTAATTCTAATTTAGAAAATACAATTAATTCTCAAATCTCTCAATCCATATGAGTTCTCAACTAGCCTAATTCTGTCATGTTCTCCAACATTTGAGAACATTTACAAAATTTCTCACAATATTTAATTAATTCTCATTAAAATCACTCAAAACATCACATAAGAAACCAACTCTCTTGAAAACACAAAACCCCTAAGTAATTTTCTTGACCCTAATGCCCCTGCATCAATATGCCATTGGATGCTACTGTTGAGTAATAATTGCACCAATAGCATAGTCAGAGGCATTTGTCTCAATCTCAAATGGTTATTGCGAGTCTGGCAATGGGAATACTGGTGTAGAGCATAAGTGATGCTTCAACTCGTTGAATGCCCTCTGTTGGGATTCAAACCAAAATAAATTTTCTTTCGCTCCTCCCTTGGTGACTTGACTCAAAGGCCAAGTGGTATGAGGGAACCCCAAGATGAACCTATGGTATAAGTTGGAAGGACCCAAGAATTTGCAGAGCTCTATTAGAGTGGTTGGGGCTAGCCAATCCCGGATGACTTGTATCTTGGTTGGGTCCACATGCACACCCCGCTCATCAACGATGTACCCCAAATATTGAACCTGGGTCATACCAAAAGTGCATTTCTCCAAATTAGCACACAACTTGTGTTTTCATAGTGTTTGCAGAACTTGTCGAATGTGGTGGAGGTGCTCTTCCCAACTTTGGCTTAAGATCAGGATGCCTTCCAAATACACCACCACGAATGAGTTGGTGAAGGGTCGTAAGATGTCTTCCATCAACATCATGAAGGTTGCGAGGGAATTCTTCAACTCGAAAGGAATGACTAGTCATCAATCCGCAGGATCAAATACCTATTCCGGACAATGATCTTGTTCAACGCATGATAGGCAATACAAAGTCTCCAGGTCCCATCCTTCTTCTGTACCAACACGATATGAATCCCACAGAGTGATGAAATTTTCCTAATTTACCCTTTCTATAGAAAATCCTAAATATGCCTTTTGATTTCATTGTTCTCAAGAACATAACGTTGACAGATCGGTCCATTGGGTAGCGACGCGCCCGGGGTCAAATTGATGGAGTGCTTGACCTGACAGAGTAGAGGTATCCTTGCGGGTGAGGTAAAGATGACCCTGTACTCCTCCACGACCATTTCCATCTATTGTTTCCACGAGGAGGAGCCATTTTTGGAGGCCATTTCCATAATCTTCTTCTTTCCTTAAGGGCGAATCATAAGGAAAACAAATTTCCCGGTCTGGGAAATTATCTTACTGCATTGCTTCGCAGTGATCAAAGATATGGCGATAGGCGGTGCTACCTCTAGTATCATGTACAACTTATTGGCCAAATTAATAATAACAATGTGAGGCCTAGACTCATAAACAACATGCCACTTCCACAATTATGGTTGACCTAATAATACATCACAAACTTCAAGAGGAGAAACATCACACAGTGCCTCATATGTGAAAGGCTTGATGTTGTAGGAGATGTTAGCCACCTATAAATATTTTGTTGTTATACCCAAAGGTGGCTAAATATGTTTTGAGCCTTCAAAGAACAAATTTCATCACTAAAAATTGTTGGCTTTTGAAGACTCCTTGAAGGCCTTCTGCCTTTGTCCAAAATCCTCATTACTATTCTCATCTCATACTCTGAAATTTCTGCCGAAATACAAAGAAGAAACTGCTGCAAAGCCATCCCTTTTCCCTTTCCTCCACTCGAAATTAACCTTCTTTTCCTTTCCCTTTTTTCCATATTTTTCCTCTATTATTCATCTTTGCTTTTCTCCCCTTCATAAATCACCCTTCCCATGGTTAAAAACTCACTTTTTAACCCTTTCGGCACCCTTTGTTTCCATTAAAAAACCGTGAAAAATCATAAAAATACAAGTCTTTTTATGGACCTAAGCCCCTTGGGCTAAGAGGCCCGCATGCTTTTATTTTTCCCGATTGTTGTTCCTCCGACTGCCTCCGTCGTTGATTAACCCCATCCAACTATCGCGCCTCTCTCCCCTCCCGATTGCGCAATCGCACGGAAATTTTATGTTTATTTCTCAATCGCTTCCCTTTTTTTCACCTCCGATTAAGAGCCTTCGAATACCAGGGACCATCCACGTGTCCAGACGGGACGGCCCCAAACCGGCCCACTTGTTCCTCTCCCTGCTTTCCTTTCGCCTCATTTACGCAAATCTCCACCATTGGTTGTCGTTTCATCCACGCGTCTCTCCCTTCATCTCGCGCTTAAACCTATCTCCGCAGGATTTCTTAACTATTTTTGTGTTTTGCAGGCGTTTTAATGGTTTTCCATTGTTTAATGAAAGAAAGCCGAGGGTAGGGAAAGACGTTTCCTGCGCCTTCGAGCTGATAAAGAGAACCATCTGCGGGGTTTCGCTCCATTGTTTTCTCAATGCTTCATGGGCATTGATGCCTTTAAAAAGCCCAGTGCGGCCTGCACATCAACAAGACACTGTTTTAATTCAAAAACAGTTAAAGAGTATCAGTTTGAAGACAGAGCACAGCAGATAAAGATTGAAGACGGTTTTTTGGGGATTACGGCTAAGACCGTCATCAAAAGCCTAATCCCCAATCTAAAACACAGTTTAAAAGAAAATCATAAATTTTTTGATGACAGAAAGGTTTCCACCACTTCAACTGAGGAAAATTGATTCCTCATCTACTACAAAGAGCCACCTATTGCCTCAAACCTTTCAAACAGAGTCCGAAGTTATTGATTCAGGGAATATCTGCCTCCAGCGCTACCAAGAAGTTAATTCTGCCAAAGGAGTGTAATAGAAAATAGCTGCAGAGTTGCTCTGGACAGAACATAGAGCCTCAAAGTCAAATAAAGCTCCCACCGAGCTTTGATATTAATTGTAAAACATTAATACAGTGATCCACCTGTACACTTCTCCATCGAACCCCTCAAGAGACCGAGAAGTCATTTAATCTGTATTAATGGTTCACGAGATATTTTTGTTAGTTCTCACCTCCTCATCTTCCTATAAGTACTTCTGCATAAGATGAGAAGGTTAGTTGATGTTTGATCACAAGTTGTAATATTGAAACTCTCTGAAATAAATATACAAGTTTGTTGAAGTTGAAAATAATTTGGAGTCTTGGATGTCTTGATGATGCCGTTGCATGTCTCTTCCTGAGAAGGCTCTATCATTGGATCCATGAGCTTGGCTGTTGGTGAAGTGCTCTGAACTGTTAAATGTTTTTTCCCTTGTTTTCATTATGTTCCATAATTTCTTACTACGGTAGGCTGAAAGTTTTAGGCTAAGAAATGACTCCTGGAAGCACCTTAGACTTGTTCACCCTTCACTGTTTTATGTTTTCTTCTGCTGAAGTATTTTAGAGGCTTTAAAACTTCTCTTTAGTCTTCATGCTCGTTTATTTCCTTGATAGCTCAAATAGTTGGTTTCAGCATGTTATGGTTCTCCCTGCTTGTCTGCCATCACTTGAAAGCCGTTATTGAAGTCTCCCTTCGAAGTACCATTGTCTTAAGTTAACCAAAGAGGTCGGTTTTGATCTTACCCTTTGCCCTTGCTTAAACAGTTGTTTTGAAGGTCTTTATAGTTGCAAACACAAATGTTATTTAGGTGTTCCCTCTTCTATGAATGCAACTATCAGTGAATCTTTTATGTTTTCTAAATCCTTTAAAATAAGATCTTTGAGGAAATAGGGTGTTCCCAGAATCTTAGATTTCATTTTAGAAGTTGTCTTGAAATCATTATTTTCTTAAAGAATGTTTGTAGAATTTATGGTTAGCCCTGTCTATCAAATATCTCTTTATTGATAAGTCATGTTTCTCAAGTTCCCTTTGTTGAGAATTAAATTTCTTTTTCCAAACCATTAATGTCCATCTCATTCCAAAACAAAGGATCCTGTGGCCAAGTTAGATTTGCCCTTTGATATCCCATATCCCTTGAAGAGTTTGTCATGACCTTATTTTGACTCCATTACCCAATGAACCGGATATTTCCTCTTTCTGTCTATCTTTCCTAGACCTTTCATATTCTGCTGTATCAACTCAACCCAACCAAACAAACATCTGCACGTAATAACTAGTCTAAAATCCATAACCAAAGCAAACAAGATAAACCTTTGCAAACAAATATTTGAGAGATCCCTCTCTGAGAACAGGAGGACTAGATCATGGAACTCTAAAGATTGGTTCTGATGTTGCCTTGTCTTTTGATTTGCCAAACTGTCAAAACACGGGACTCCAACATAATGGCGATCACGGTGGGACATCTGAGTCAATAACAATCCTAATGCCCCTTAGGACTTCAGAAATCCCTTATTTTTAAGAATATCCAGTGATTATTAGCCACCGCATCGCCAGGAGCCTAACATAATGGCGATCACGGTGGGACTTGCTGAGAATTAGAGGTTTCCGAAACCTTTCCTTCAGCTTTAGGTCCAGTATGACATAAGTAACTTTCTTCAAGCACTGCCTAACATAATGGCGATCATGATAGGACTCTTTGAATCAGTGACAAACTAAGTAACCCTTAGGATTCCTTTAAAATCCTTATCGAACCTTGAAGGAACCAGTTACCAAGCCATAAGAGCAACTCTGTTTGTTTGAACACCTTAGCTAAGTGCAAAATCAGACTTAGAACACTCTCTTAACCTATAAAAACAAAATAAACTCAGAAAAACCCAAAATATTTCAAGTTTGGCTTCATAATAAACATGGTGGTGGACCATAAAACCTTTTACCTCCTTAAGAGAAAAAAACGCTTCCACCTGGAGACTCCATAATCCTGAGCAGACCTTAAAGACTCCACTGGAAAGAACCCTTACCATTATACAGTTTCCTAATCCAGTCAGAGGATTGTAATATCAAAATTTGTGTAAACAGATCAGTTAACCTCTCAAAGATTGTCATACTTGGTTGAAATTTTCCTGTCATTTGGATCTTAAAATTACGGCATAGTGGCTTCTAGGAAGATTTATACTAGAGCCCATCTTGACCCTGATCCACCTGAGATAGTTGATGACCCAGAAAGTATCCTTTGGAAGTCTCCTAAGGTTAAATTTTCAACTGTTTTCAGATCACCCTTGAGAGCTAATTCAGTTCCTGAAAATCTTTTAGCTCTACAACAATCACAAGTTGACTTAGTAAACCCATTTATAACTAGGTCATTTGATGATATAATTCAGATAAATCCTGAGTCTTCACTTTCATCCCCGGAAACAAGTGAATATCCTGATAGAGAATCGACACCTCCTGATCCACATTTTCTTTTTAACCTAGGTGTCTCTCATCCAAAATCAGCTCAGCAATCTGCTGCTATTCCATCCACTTCTGTACACCATTCATCCACTGTTCAAACCACTCCACTCCAGCCAAATTCCCCTCTTGTAAATCCCCCCCTTGTTAATCCACCCCCACCACATATCATGGCAGCATGGTATGCTCCCTTAGCCCTTAATATACCACTAGTCAATCTTCCACAGGACTATCAGTCCAAAATTCCATTATATGATGCTAATAATGCTACAACTGCATCACAACATGTGGATACGATGAATGACTATTTTGATCGAAATGAAATCGATGATGATTCTATCAAACTCAGACTGTTTGCTCAGAGCTTAGGGGGAGAAGTAAGAAAATGGTTTAAAGGTTTAGCCCCCCGTAGTATAAATGACCTCCAAGGCTTCCATCAAACATTCTTAAACAAGTGGGAAGTGAGAAAAAATCCTCTCCAAGTCCTTGCTGGTTATAACAATCTCCATAGGAACCCTGGGGAAAGTGTACAAGCTTATTGTACCAGATTTAACAGCGTGTATAACGCACTTTCCCCTGAACTAAAACCTCCTCAGGGCTCAGCTTTAAACAAATTTCCTGAAGGGTTTGACCTAGACATGACATATTCACTCAGAGAAATAGTTTTTGCAACATTGGAAGATATGCAAAGAGGTGCCCTTTCCGTGGAAGTAAACTTAATAGAAAAGAGAGCAAGAATGAAAACTGAGAAGAGAGTATCTTTCAGAGAGGAATCCCCTCCCTCTACTTAAGCTCAAAAATGGAGAGAATGTTGGAAGAAATGATGAAAGAGATGAGCATAATTAAGAAAGCACAAGCAAATCAAAGCCAGACTGCACTTCAAAACAATCAAAAAAGAAATAGAAATCAGAGTTATAGAAAAGATAACAATAGGATAAGCAAAAAGAAAGTGACCAACAAATCAGACCTCCCTTTCAACAGAACTATGTAGATCAATATGAAGAAGACAGGGAGTTGGAAAGATTGGAAGAATCACATGTAAACTTGATTGGATCAGACAGTGGGGATGATGTTTTCCTCACCGAGGAAGAACAAGGTTTATTCTCAAATGATCAAAATACAAACACCTATGAAGATTCTGATGACTATAGATTGGGTTTTGAGAATGCAATCATGGAGGTGCACAAACAGTATGATCTTAGGAGCAAGGGAAGTGTAGAGAATTCAAAAGATAAGAATACTAGCATTGCTGTCAAGAAAAACATGGAAAACCAGTCCAAAAAGACAGCAGAAAAAACCAACATTTCGGCCAAGAAAACAGACTCAAACAAAGACAAGGGAATCCAACCAAATGTTGAAAAAGGTACCCCTAGCACTTCAGCTAGTAGTCCCAATAAAACCATCCCAATTACTATCCCAAACCAGGTTCAGCATAGTAAAATTGCTGAAAGGAATTTAATTGAAAAAACAGATGTAAATATCAACAAGTCAATTATTCCTTTCAGCCTTGAGGGGGAGATTGCCAAGATTAAGATTACCATCCCCCTAGCTGAACTGGTAACCCAAGATGTGTACAAAAACCAAGTTTTAAAGGCTTTAAACTTAAGAAGTGATACTGACACCTTAAACTTAACAGACGACAAACCTGAGCTGTTGTTTGGCCCAGAAGTTGAAGGGAAATATCAAGAAGGACCAGTCCCTCCCTTCTATATCAGTTTGAGCATACACGATAAAATTCTACACAATGCCATGTTAGATTCCGGAGCTTCACACAATCTAATGCCCAAAGTAGTAATGGAAAGCTTAGGCTTAGAAATTACTAAACCATACAAAGATTTGTATTCCTTTGACTCAAGTAGAGTCAAATGTTTGGGTTTAATCAAAGATTTATGTGTTAACTTAGCTCAAATCCCTGCCAAGAATCTAGTGATGGATATCGTTGTAGCTGACATTCCCCCTAAGTATGGCATGCTTTTATCAAGATCATGGGGAGCCAAACTTCAGGGAAGCCTTCAAATGGACATGTCTTATGCCACCATCCCTGTTTTCAACCAAAATAGAAGACTATACAGGGAAGCCCACATGAAGTATATGGTGAGTAACATGGAAAAACCAAACAACACTCCGATCTACTCTATTCAATCAAGTTTAGATTCATTTATCTTGTATAACGAAGATGAAATTACTCAACCATGTAAAGAAAATATAGACCCACCAAATTTCACCTCGAATAAACTTCAAAACGTTGACGATCAACAACGACAAGAAAATGAGAATGAGTCAAATATACTTTGGACAATAAATTTCGATGGATCCTGTAATAAAACTAGTGCAGGGGCAGGTGTCTGGATTCAAAACACAAATCAGAGTTTTTCATACAAATTAGACTTCCCATGCACTAACAATATTGCTGAGTATGAAGCACTTCTCCTAGGCTTACAACTGCTTAAAGAATTAGGAGCTCAAAGGATATCCATTTTAGGGGATTCTGAGCTTATCATCAAACAAATAAAAGGAGAATACTCAGCCAAGAATCCAAAACTTAGGGAATATCGAAATGCTGCCCTTGACCTGTTAAAAACTTTCGAAAAATATGAACTCATTTTTATCCCTAGAGCACAGAATCATCTAGCAAATGAACTTGCCTTCACTGCCAGTAATTGCCAAGTACCTGAGATAAATGAACAACTCAGTATAAAGGTGAAACACAGACCTGTTGTGCCTGATAATGAAGATCACTGGCAAGTATTCGAATCTGACAAACACATAGGTGATTTCTTAAAATCAGAAAATGATTTCAGCATACCAACACCAGAAGCTGGCCATGAAGAAAACTGCTTGTATATTGAACAAATCCCAAAGGCTGAAATGACATATCCTGCTGATATAAATCATTGCGGAAATCCTTTTGAAGCAGAGGTAGTGAACAATGAAGACCGAGAGAACTTGGAAGTCTTACAATGCAAAAATGATAAAATTCCAAGAGGTCTCACACCTTTAGAACACCTGTTTGATCTCAACGATGTAGCTAAAGAACCCAGAATGGAGCCTGTGGAGACAAATGTGGAAGAACACAACATAGGCAGTCTCGCAGAACCCAAGATGATCAAGTTATCCAGCACTCTCCCAGCCCACATAAAATCACAGTACATTAAGCTTTTTAAAGAATTTAAGGATGTGTTTGCTTGGGAATACAAAGACTTGAAATCATATGATACCAGCATCATCCAACATAAAATCCCCTTGAAGGAAATCAAAAGCCTTTTAAACAAAAACTAAGGAGAATAAATCCCCTTTTATTACCTTCGGTTAAGGCAGAAATTGAGAAAATGTACAACGCTGGGATCATAGTACCCATTAGATTTTCGGAATGGGTATCAAACTTAGTTTCTGTTAGAAAGAAAACTGGGGAAATCAGGCTCTGTATTGACTTCGGAAATTTAAATAGAGCCTCTTTAAAAGACAACTACCCTTTACCTAAGATGGACCATATACTTCAAAGGGTAGTTGGATCAAGAAGAATATCCCTATTAGATGGGTTCTCGGGTTACAATCAGGTGTTAGTTTTCCCAAGTGATCAAATCAAAACCGCTTTTACCACACCTTGGGGAACTTTTATGTATGTCAAAATGCCTTTCGGATTAATGAACGCAGGGGCCACCTTCCAAAGGGCCATGGACATAGCCTTCTCTGAAGATATTGGCTATTTTATAATTATCTACCTTGATGACATAATTGTTTTCTCAAAAACTGATGAAGAACATTTGATTCACCTAAGGAAGGTTTTTGAGAAATGTAGAAAATTTGGCTTGTCATTAAATCCCAAGAAGACCCTCTTTGGACTCCAAGAAGGGAAACTTCTTGGTCACATAATTTCAGAAGAGGGAATCAAAATAGACCCTACAAGGATAGATGGCATATTGCAAATCAGCCATCCTAGAAGCCTCAAAGAATTGCAATCTTTCATTGGAAAGATTAATTTTTTGAGAAGGTTTATTCCCAACCTTGCTGAGCTATTGAGAAACATCACAAACATGCTTAAGAAAAATGTGGGTGTAAAATGGACTTTACCAGCCAAACAATCATTCAAACTGGTCAAACAAGCTCTTACCCAAGCACCAGTACTGATTAGTCTTGATTTTACCAAAGACTTTTACATTTTTTATTTTGCATCTGAACATACAATAGCTGCAGTTTTGCTTCAGAAGAATGATCTCGGACATGAACAACCAATATCATTTTTTAGTAGGGCCCTAAGAGACGCTCCTCTCAATTATAACATTATGGAGAAGCAAGCCTTAGCATTAGTAAAAGCATTAAAAGACTTTAGGGTTTATATTTTACACTCTCATATAATTGCTTTTGTTCCGCATACTGTTGTCAAGGATATTCTAAGTCAAGACCCTGATGGTAAAAGGGGAAAATGGATTGCAACTATTCTTGAATATGACTTAGAAATTAGGCCCACCAAACTTGTTAAGGGGCAAGGATTAGCAAAACTTATGGCCGAGTCCAACTTCCAAGCACTAGATGTAAATATGGTGGATGTGTTGGAAGAAATGGAAGAATCTGACGCCCCTTTTATTGAGGAAACTTTCCTAAATTCTCCTTGGTATGCTGACATTGTTTATGTGCTTTTGTATTTGAACACTCCTCCTTCTTTGTCTAAAACTAAAGCTAGGTTTTTGAAACAGAAAGCTTTGAGTTTTTGCATTTTGGACGGGATGTTATATTGTAAAAACACTGTTGAAATTTTGCTTAAATGTTTACTTGAAGATGATGCAGGGAAGATCATGCACGAACTACATGATGGGGAATGTGGAGGACACCTCTACTGGAAGGCCACAGCAAACAAAATTCTCAGATCAGGTTATTATTGGCCCACACTTTTCCCAGATACTCAGAAGTTGGTCATGTCTTGCCATAAGTGTCAAATCTTTTATGGCAAGAAAAAACCCCTTCCCTTACCCCTACATCCTATCAGAGTTGAGGCACCCTTTCAACAATGGGGGTTGGACTTCATTGGAGAAATTCGTCCATCTTCCTCAGCTCAACATAAGTGGATCCTCACAGCCACTGACTTCTTCACCAAATGGATAGAAGCTATACCTACCAGGAATGCTAATGACTCTGTCATTATCAAGTTTCTTGAAACCCACATCCTATCCAGATTTGGTTGTCCCAGAAAAATCATAACAGACAATGTTGCTGCTTTCAAATCCAAAAAGATGGTTGATTTCTGTCACAAATACCATATAACCTTGAGTCATTCCACTGCTTACTACCCCCAAGGAAATGGATTAGCCGAATCCTCCAACAAGAGTCTCATCAATATCATTAAAAAACTGTTGGAAGAAAATCAAAAGTCATGGCACAGTAAGTTGGTTCATGCCTTATGGGCTGATAGACTAACTACAAAGAAATCAATAAATATGTCCCCCTATCAGTTAGTTTATGGCATGGATGCAATTTTTCCTACCTCATTAGGAGTTCCAGTCATAAAACTCCTTCAAGAAGTACAGGTTGAGGAAAATGATATGCAGAGGAGGATCAACCAAGCAATCCATTTGCAGCAGACTAGAGAAGAAGTTTATGAGAGAACACAGTTAGTCCAAGAAAATATGAAGAAGCAATTTGATAAGAGGACTAAGGCAAACAATTTCCAGGTTGGAAGTGTTGTTCTTAAGTGGGATTCACGGAGGGAAGAGAAGGGGAAACATGGCAAGTTTGAGAACTTGTGGAAATGGCCATATATTATTCATGCTGAGAGGGGTCATAATACATTTTTCTTGAAAGAATTGAATGGAGAAGACTTATATGGAGGTCCTGTCAATGGCAGGATGCTCAAGCATTACTTCTGCCAAGAGTCTTAAATTTCAAAGCATTTTTGTCTCCAGTGTAAATATCATATTCTAACCATTGCATTCAAAAGTTATAAAACTTCAAAAATACAAAAAACAATAGGAAAAAGGAAAAGAGGGCAGGTTGTCAAAATAAGAAAGGTATAGCCCCATACCAAAAAAGAAACAATTCTGAAAGTGTGCAAGCTCAAATGCCACTCCTCAAAAACACACTTCTAGTTAGTCAAACTGTTTAATCTTGACTAATTAGCTTTCAATTTTCTGCTGATAGGGTAGTGAATTTGATTTGCCAAATTGTTTAATCTTGGCTTATCAGTAGATATATTAGGATAGAAATTAAGGTTCAAACATGTTCAAAATCTGAACCAAAGTTTCCAAAGAGAGTTGACTCAAAACTGTTTTATTTTTCTGAGTCATAAAAGAGAAATACTGGTTCTAATTTGCCCAAAATCTGAATCAGATATCAAGAAAGAGACAGCTCAAAACAAAATTAAAAGCAGAGCTGTAAAGAAAAAGAAGGCCATAATGAGAAACTTTCAGGTCTTAAGCCTTCCATTTTGATTTAATTTTCTGCAAATAATAATCTATGTGCAGCTTGTTCTTATGCCATAGATCATAGCAAGTCGAACAGCTCAATCTTGACTTGACTATTTTTAAATTTCTGTTGTAGAATTTAGAGAATGAAAGTTTGTTGGATTGTTTAATCCCAACAAACAGTAGACTAGGTAGAGAAATATCTGAGCTCAACTGTTTAATCTGAGTTCAGGGAGAAATAAGGATTAGAAATAGATTAGATTTCCTGCTTTCAAAAGAATAAAATGTTGTGAATAGAGTTTGCCAATCCAAGTGCACCCTGATGAAGAAAAAATGCTAGATCTGTAGGATTGGGTAGGTAGCAAGCTGGTTGATAAAGGTCCATTGTTTTCATGGTTGCCAAATATGTTTTTAGAAGAAGATCATTCAATCATATAAGGAATAATGGATCAGACACAGGCCTACCTCCCAGAGAAATCAAGTCTGAATTCTTGATGCCTTCAAGAAGGCACCATCCCCAAGTGGAGCCACTGTTAGCCACCTATAATTTTTTTTTATACCCAAAGATGGCTAAATATGTTTTGAGCCTTCAAAGAACAAATTTCATCACTAAAAATTGTTGGCTTTTGAAGACTCCTTTGAAGGCCTTCTGCCTTTGTCCAAAATCCTCATTGCTGTTCTCATCTCATACTCTGAAATTTCTGCTGAAATACAAAGAAGAAACTGCTGCAAAGCCATCCCTTTTCCCTTTCTCCCACTCGAAATTAACCTTCTTTTCCTTTCCCTTTTTTCCCATATGTTTCCTCTATTATTCATCTTTTCCTTTCTTCCCTTCATAAATCACCCTTCCCATGGTTAAAAACTCACTTTTTAACCCTTTCGGCACCCTTTGTTTCCATTCAAAAACCGTGAAAAATCATAAAAATCAAAGTTTCATTGCTATAGACCTTAGTCCCTTGAGCTAAGCCCTAAACCACTTCCCCAATACACCCTCATCATAAAAACCAAGCGCTAAAAACCCATGAAGCGCTGATCGAATCGAAAAGATTCAAGTGCATGTTTGTAAGCCATTTCAAAATGTCGATTGCATCAGCCCCGTTGTCCTAAACCGCATCGTATTATCATTTCCACCGCCCCTTAAGCCCGCAATCTAGCGCTAAACTGAAAATCCTTCGATCAATATTTTTCTTTGTAAACTTGAAAACCCATTATTCCAAAGTTTGTTTTAAAATGCCAAAATCACGTGTTTAAATAAAATGGGTTGATTTGCAAGACTTCGATCGCGGCAATCGCGGGGACGGGAGAATTTAAAATGAGTTGGATTTGTGAGGACTGTGCCCGCGCTTCGATTGCGATTGGGCCCGCGTTTCGATTGCGATTAGGCTCCGCATGCTTTTATTTTTTTCCCCCGATTGATGTTCCTCCGATTCGCTTCCGTCGTTGATTGACCTCGGATCCAACGGCGGCACGTTTAAGTGCCTCTCCCTCCCGATCACAGAATCACATCTAGGAAGTTTTAGACGACCCAGTTTCCCCTTTTCTGCCACCTCTGATTGAGACCCTTCGATTGAATCTGGACCGTCCACATGTCCAGATCGGACGGTCCAAAACTACTCCGACTTGTTCATCTCCCCACTCTCCTTTTCGCCTCATCTACGCAAATCTCCACCGTTGGTTGCCTTCATCCGACGGCTACGCTCCTCCCTCGCCATCTAAAGCAGTTTAAACCTATTTCCGCAGGATTTCTTAACTATTTTTTTGTTTTGCAGGTGTTTTAATGGTTTTCCATTGTTTAATGAAAGAAAGTCGAGGGTTGGGAAAGACGTTTCCGCGCCTTCGAGCTGTTAAAGAGAACCATCTACGGGGTTTCGCTCCATTGTTTTCTCAATGCTTCATGGGCATTGATGCCTTTAAAAAGCCCAGTGCGGCCTGCACATCGACAAGACACTGTTTTAATTCAAAAACAGTTAAAGAGTATCAGTTTGAAGACAGAGCACAACAGAAGAAGATTGAAGACAGTTTTTGTGGGGATTACAGCTAAGACAGTTATTAAAAGCCTAATCCCCAATCTAAAACACAGTTTAAAAGAAAATCATAAATGTTTTGATGACAGAAAGGTTTCCACCGCTTCAACTGAGGCGAATTGATTCCTCAGCTACTACGAAGAGCCACCTGTTGCCTCAAACCTTTCAAACAGAGGCCGAAGTTATTGATTCAGGGAATATCTGCCTCCAGCGCTACCAAGAAGTTAATTCTGCCAAAGGAGTGTAATAGAAAATAGCTGCAGAGTTGCTCCGGACGGAACATAGAGCCTCAAAGTCAAATAAAGCTCCCGCCGAGCTTTGATATTAATTGTAAGACATTAATACAGTGATCCACCTGTACACTTCTCCATCGAACCCCTCAAAAGACCGAGAAGTCATTTAATCTGTATTAATGGTTCACGAGATATTTTTATTAGTTCTCACCTCCCCATCTTCCTATAAATACTTCTGCATAAGATGAGAAGGTTGGTTGATGTTTGATCACAAGTTGTAATATTGAAACTCTCTGAAATAAATATACAAGTCTGTTGAAGTTGAAAATAATTTGGAGTCTTGGATGTCTTGATGATGCCGTCGCATGTCTGTTCCTGAGAAGGCTCTATCATTGGATCCATGAGCTTAGCTGTTGGTGAAGTGCTCTGAACTGTTAAATGTTTTTTCCCTTGTTTTCATTATGTTCCATAATTTCTTACTACAGTAGGCTGAAAGTTTTAGGCTAAGAAATGACTCCTGGAAGCACCTTAGACCTGTTCACCCTTCACTGTTTTATGTTTTCTTCTGCTGAAGTATTTTAGAGGCTTTAAACCTTCTCTTTAGTCTTCATGCTCGTTTATTTCCTTGATAGCTCAAATAGTCGGTTTCAGCATGTTATGGTTCTCCCTGCTTGTCTGCCTTCACTTGAAAGTCGTTATTGAAGTCTCCCTTCGAAGTACCATTGTCTTAAGTTAACCAAAGAGGTCGGTTTTGATCTTACCCTTTGCCCCTGCTTAAACAGTTGTTTTGAAGGTCTTTATAGTTGCAAACACATATGTTATTTAGGTGTTCCCTCTTCTATGAATGCAACTATCAGTGAATCTTTTATGTTTTCTAAATCCTTTAAAATAAGATCTTTGAGGAAATAGGGTGTTCCCCGAATCTTAGATTTCATTTTAGAAGTTGTCTTGAAATCATTATTTGCTTAAAGAATGTTTGTAGAATTTATGGTTAGCCCTATCTATCAAATATCTCTTTATTGATAAGTCATGTTTTTCAAGTTCCCTTTGTTGAGAATTAAATTTCTTTTTCCCAAATCATTAATGTCCATCTCATTCCAAAACAAAGGATCCTGTGGCCAAGTTAGATTTGCCCTTTGATATCCCATATCCCTTGAAGAGTTTGTCATGACCTTATTTTGACTCCATTGCCCAATGAACCTGATATTTCTCCCTTCTGTCTATCTTTCCTAGACCTTTCATATTCTGCTGTATCAACTCAACCCAACCAAACAAACATCCGCACGTAATAACTAGTCAGGAGAGATGACACTGTTGGCTAATGCGGAGATCTCATCCTTGGTGAATCCACCTGATGGTGTACGAATGTGGGTGTGTTGTGGTCGGTAAGCCCAACCTCTTCATGACCTCTGCAATGAAATAATGTGGAGAAACATTCACCCACATTTGTGAGTGGAAGAGGCGTTCCCCCTCCTCTGCATCTTCAAGCTCATCCTTTTGGATCTTGGATGCATTTGATTCAGAAGCCTTTAGCTCGGCCACCAGTGATTGTTTGGCTCATCACTCACTCATGTTGTGAGTGGGGCTTTTATGGAACTCATACCACTTTCTCATGCACTTTGTCTTTGTGGTGTTGTTTTTTTCTTGTGGCTTCGACGGGTTGTCTTGGGTCGCCCTGCCTTGGCCATTCCCTTTGTTATGTGGTTTGGGGGCATCTTTCCCTTGCTTCAGATTCATAGAACCAAAGTATCGCTTCTTTTGTTTAAATTATGTTTGCTCTTGACATCATATCGATAGGCAGCACCGAGCAAGGAAATGTTTAGGAACTCCATTTCGTCCTAGATAATTATGTAAACAGTGGCGGTACTTGAGTATCAAATGCCGCTCAGAATCCTTAATACCCAGTTTCGTGCAAAGGGCATGAAAATCATTTGTGAACTACGACACATCTTGGTCCCTTCCTTGTCGCAATGTGTTCCACTTTATGTATTTATCTTCAGGTCAGGTAATATTGTTCCTTGATGGCATCTCTGAAAAAATTTCAAGTGGGTGCGACTGAAAATAGTGAGGATTTCCTCTAGTCCTTTTGCTCATAGTAAGTTTCCCACCAGCCATTGACATGGGGGGTGGCTTTGAGGAGTGCAAAAGTAATATTTCCCGATTGGAAAAATCACGAACCGAAAATTATCCTTCCAAAATATTTAACCATTTATCTACAGTGTTTGCATCTATCTGGTCTTCAAATATGGGAATGTCAAAGTTAACTTGTACCTTAAAAGGAGTGGCGTCTCTAGAGTGGTTGCTGGATGAATATGTGTCGCATGTGGGTAGCTGTCGAAAGATCTAAGAAAATTTATCCATCATCGCGTTCCTCTATTTCTCGAGGGCCTCATCGAGCAATATTTTGAAAAGATCTCACATTCCCTCGCCTTTCCTTTCATTAAGGGAATTTTGAGGTCTAAAATGGGCCTCCTAAAGAAAATGTACAATCGAAATTCACTTTATGAGAACCAATCACATTTTAGGGGATGACATCATCCCTAATGGTTAAGGTGGCATTGCTCGAGTTAAAGGTACTTACTTGTCACATTCTCAATGGTGGATAAAAACTCATGGTTAACCATGGTATTGCTCTTAGTACTTTTAAAGTCAAAGTAAAGTACTCATAATAAATGTCATTTCACATTGTTTGAATAAAATTCATACATAAAATAATATATTACATTTATTATATTATTTTTATATAGTACATTAATCACATGTTATTATACAATTTAAATAATATAAATTTTAATTAATAACATATTATATAATTAATAATTTATGAATTTATATTTATATTTTATTTTAAGTTATTTTAAGTACAAAGGACAAATGCATTAGTTGTTCAATGATAATGATTTTTCCTTGAAAAACTCATTCTTATTTATAGTCACATCAATACAATTTTTTTATTAATTTTATTTTGGTACAACTTTTGAATTGAATTTAACCATGGTTACATGGATCGTGGTGCAAAAAGTGAATTGCAAATGCATAAATATTATTTTATTGGTTTAGCTATTATTTTATTATTTCCTTAGGAGGCCCATTTTAGACCTCAAAATTCCCCTAATGCTTCTGCCATGGGAGGTCGTTGGATTTTGTGAGGTTGATCTTGCAAAGGTTCAACCAGTTCGAGCCCTAACTCCTTGTACCCTAACTTCGTTGGGAACATGCAAGGAAAAACACAGAAATATCAGACCGCTCTAATACCACTGATTTGTACTTATGCAGGAACGAAATAGAATAGATATATAAACATAATCACGGAGATGCAACATAAATAAAACTTCATTTCATTAATATCAAAGAACTGAAATATGCTTACATACATGATTGAAATAAACTAGCTCGGGTGATGGTAGCTTATCTCTGAGAAGAGATGTGGTGGATACATGCCTTTGAACTGTGTTCCAATGAAGCTCAAGGGCCTTTTTATTATTTAACAATGGAAAACCCTAAACAACAAAAATCTCAACCCCGGGAGATTGAACGCCAAGAGCTTGTGGGCCTTGTTGGGGTTATTTGGGCAACCAACTTCTCGGGGTTGTAACTTGTTCATATTATCTCTGTTTGGCATGTACGATACCTCTTTGGAAATATATCTCTTGGTACTATAAGATTCGTTGCAGGCCTTTGCCTATGGCCATGGGTCTGTTGCGAACCTCAAAAAAACGTTGTTTAGGGGGTCAAAAATTCTCTAGAAGTTCAAGACCCAAAACGCTGCTAAAAATAGTAAATGCTGCTATAAACAAGGAAACTGAAGAAACCAACTAGAGGCATAGGTGGAATAGGTAGGTGGCCACCAATATCCACTTGGATCAACCATGAAAGTACCTCAAATTATGCTTTGTTTCTAGCCAATGAGTCTACCTCGACTCCACCAAAAACTCGCTGAGTGTGCTCACTGCAAAGCAAATATTCGGCCTAGTGTTGACCAGATCTATCAAGGACCCAATAAGTTGTTTGTACAAAGTGGGCTCCACCAACTCACTCTGGGAAGCATCAATCTTCCTCAAGTTGGTAATCATAGGTGTAGACATAGGCCTACAATCCTCCATCCAGAATGTCCTCAAGAGCTCAATTGCATACTTCCCCTGGCCAAGGAAGAGCTCTCCTCGTTGCTGCTAGTTCTCCAATCCCAAAAAATAGAGCATGAGCCCAATGTCCTTCATCTCAAACTCAAAATCAAGGTCCTCCTTGCACATCCCAATGATCCTCTATGATCCCATCAAGAATAGATTGTCCACATATAGAACCATGTTACGCAACTCATCCTCAACCACTACATAATAAAAGTTGGATTATGATATACTCTTAGTGAAGCCCAAAACCAAGAATGTGCCCATCAATATTGGAGTACCATGTGTGCAAAGCCTGCTTCAACCAGTTAAGGGCCTTCTTCAATCTACATACATGGGACTCCCTCCCATGCACCTCAAATCCCTAAGGTCGTTCAACATACACCTCCTCAAATCACCCCATTGAGGAAGACAGTCTTAACATCCATATGATGTATCCTCCACCCCATCTCTGAGGCAATAGATATGACCAATCTAATAGATGCATATTTGGTGACATGTGCAAAGGTATCCATGTAATCCACTCCCACTTATTGGGAAAACCCTCTCGCCATAAAACTCACCTTGTACTTCTAGACTCTGGAATTTGTTGCATGCTTAATATTATAGATCCATTGAGAAGTGACCACAAAATTTCCCTTCAGCCTCAGTATACATTGTTCCTCATGATAGAACTGTACTCCACCATCGCATCACTATAGACCTGTTTATTTGCTACCTCCTCAAAAGTAGAAGGCTCAGAATCACTAATGTTTCTCATTAAGACCATATAGCTAGAAAATATAGTTGGTGGTCTACTTTGTCTAAACATCTTGTTAGCGGCCTCCACATGCTCCTCTACATCTCTCAATGTTTACTCAACCCATATTGGCCTCCTAGTAGAGCTAGAAGGAACATCTCGATTCTCCTCTTGAACCAAAGTCTATGTACCTATTGTTGGATCATCCTCAATGTTCAAAGCCTCTCACTCCCTCTCCTCTACCACCGATGGTTCTGTCATGAGACATCCTAAGTATTAAATTTTCAATATTGTTGTAGGTACTAGTTATTGTTCACCTATCTGGAAAGATTATTTGTGTTCTGCGATTTATAAGGAAAATATTGTATAAAACACTATTGCAACTTCATAGAAATTATATTATAGAAATTGAGAAAATATTGCACACACACAAAAATAATGAACACCAATACTTTTAGGAAAATATCCCCAGAAAAACTATAGTGTGGGAAAAACAATTTTGCAGATGAGTATTTTTATTATTCTTCAGTGAAATCTATGATTGAAAATATTACCATTGTTTGTCATAAATTAGCAAACCTCCAGAAAATTGTTTCCTTCACTTCTGCAAGTTGATTTGACCTCTTGGATGCAACTCAACCCCTATGATTCAATTTGTCCTCCCTCTGTCTCACTGAATTGATTCACATGTGCGGCCTTCGAAAACTCAACCTCTCTAGCAAACTCACACTAGTTGGGAAATTAACTCGACCTCCTCTAGAAGATCGAATTTTATTAGAAAACTCGGCTTCTCCTATACAAATAGATCACTCTAGCAAATTCCTTCTTGCTCTGGCAACTCGTCCTCTCTGAGTCAATTCGCACTGCTGGGAAACTCAATCTCTTTTGCAGATAAAATTGATCTCCATCTAATTCTAAGAAACTGGAAATCGTTGTGAATAATTTTCCTCGGCAACTCTGTCGTCAATCATTGCTGGTATCATCTGTTGGTGCCTTGATTCTATCACTACACCCTTTGCTTTTATTGCAAATCTGTGTATCAAATGTGTTCTCCAAATGCCCATCAATCTCATCTTATAATCTCTTGTTGAGAAATCAGTGACTACGAACTAACTCTAATCGATGGCTAATATCATCTTGACTTCTAAAAATGACTTTTCTAAAAGTCGCTAGAGAAATTGATTTGCCTCAATTAATCTCGATTAAATTAGCCATTTCTCTAAGTTAGACTTTGGAAAATTAATAAAATGGCTATTAATTCTAATCAACACAATTTTCCTTATAATTTTTTTCAAATTAATCAATTGTGTTCCTTAGCCTCATGGATACCATTTGAGACTAGAACACCTATTCGAGCTACATAAAATAACACTCCCTCTTAGCGAGGGATGTTATACATAACACCCATCTTGTCTCTGATGAAGATGAATCTTGCCTTCCCCAACGCCTTGTTAGAATGTCTACTACCTACTCATCTATAGGTATATATTGTAGTTGCACAATCTTGTGATATACACAATAATTGATGAAGTGGTATTTGAAGTCTATATGCTTGGA
The DNA here is from genome assembly GCA_034641835.2 of Pinus albicaulis. NCBI lineage: Eukaryota > Viridiplantae > Streptophyta > Pinopsida > Pinales > Pinaceae > Pinus > Pinus albicaulis. The sequence continues at coordinate 2,066,639,213 of CM076575.1, read as the reverse complement.
CCTATTGTGAAACACTAGATTCTCCGACAACATGATGCAACTCTTATTTTCGTGTGTATCACTTTTTGGTTTTTAAGTTTCTGTGGTTATCATTTTTTGAAGAGCTTCCCGGATTATCCATAGTATCAAGGAACATTTGTAGATGTTTCGAATCCCAACGGGGATCCATCTTCAGGGAAATTGAATGAAGAATTGGAAGAAGGGTTTTTAGGCCATTAATAGTTGTAAGTCTGCTGCCCTTCTTTCAATCTTCATTTTGGTTCTCTCGAGATAACAAATCTCTTCCCAAGAATCCCCTCTGTGCAGGGACAAAATTTTGGTTTTTAAGTTCTCGTGGTTATCATTTTTGAAGAGCTTCTCGGATTATCCATAGTATCAAGGAAAATTTGTCGACGTTTCGAAACCCAATGGGGATCCATCTTCTTGGGATTCAAAACGTCGACAAATGTTCCTTGATAGTGTGTATCACTGTTGTCTCTATCCTCTGAACAAACAAGGTTGTTGGGAGCTTCTGGAGCCATATGGTCTCGCATGTAGCCATGCTTGTTGCTATGTACTCTATCTCTACAAAACTCAATGCCATGTACTTTTGCTTCTGATTGTACCAAGAAACAACTCCTGATCCCATATTGAAGCAATGGCTTGAAGTGATTTTCCGATCAACTGTATTCTCTGTCCAGTCTGCGTCAGTATAACCCACCAACCTGATACCACCACCTTCCAGATCATATTTGATGCCATACTCGATAATACCACACAAATACCTCAGCATATGTTTCGTTGTTGTCTAATGTACTCTCTTCATTTCCACCATAAACTGACTAAGAGTTTACTACATAGGATATATTTGGCATGGTGTTGACCAAATACATGAGAGAGCCAATCAACTACATGTATAAGGTGGGGTCTACATCCTTCTCCCTGGATGCGTCTACCTTCATCCAATTCGTGATCATGGGTGTATACATGCTCTACAATCCTCCATCCCGAACTTTCTCACGATCTCGATGCAATATTTCCCTTGTTCAAGGAAAATTCCCTCATCTGTCTGCTACACCTTCATGCCTAGAAAGTAGTGCATGAGCCCCAAATCCTTCATCTCGAACTCTGTTGCAAGAGCCCTCTTGCATTATTCTATGAGCCCCAATAAACTCGTTATAAACAAGTCATCCATGTACAAAACAAGAATGAGAACCTCACCCCTAACCACCAAGTAGTATATGTTTGCATTTGTTTGTAAGTATCTATCAATGCGCTCATACCACACCCTGGTAGCCTATTTGTGCTCATGTAATTCTCTCTTCAACCTGCACACGTGGGTCTCCTTGGTTGTTTTATGCATACCTCCTCTTCCAACTCACCATTAAGGACTATTGTCTTGACATCCATTAGATGGATTTGCCATCCCATCTGTGTTGCTAATGAGATCATGACTCGTATAGAAGTATACTTGGCCACAGGGGAAAATGTCTCATCATACTTTATTCCCTCCTTCTAAGAGAACTCCTTGGCCACAAACCTCACCTTGTATTTTTCGATGTTGCCATCTGCACCATGCTTGATCTTATAGATCTTGCGTGATATAAACACAACTCTATCTGTCAGTCTCGACACAACCTCCCACACATCATTCTGCATGATTGAGGTATACTCTTCAACCATAGCATCCTGCCACACCTTTATTGTGTGGACTCCTAATAGATGGAAGGTTCATTATCTACCAACTCACTAACCAATGCCATGCAACCAATGTACCTGTCTTGTTGTTTCTGTATCCTATTTCTCGTCCTATGAGCTCCCACAAACTCATGGGCATCCCTGAGTGTATGTTGAACCTCACAGTTTCTCCTGGAAATTATAGACGATGGAATATCCACCTCTATGTCCTCCTAATGCATCTCCCTAATATGTTGCATTTGTTGCTCCAGACTCTACAAACTCTCAAGAACTATTGCACCTGACCCTGAGCTCGTACGGGGAATTGTACTCATGCTTTGCTATCCTTGATCTCGCTGCTCAACTCTAGGAGCTTTTGTTAGTTGCTCACTCTAATGACCACTTGTATTCCTTGTCTTCCATGAACTTGACATCTCGTTTAACTATAATCCTCTTGGCCCTTGCAGTAAATATTTGATATGCCTTAGAGGTCTCACTATACCCCACAAAGTACCCCCTCTTTACAGTTTGTTCTATCTTGGAACGTGTATCTCCTGGAATGTGACAATACGCCAAGCTACCAAATATCCATAAATGACTGACATCTAGCCTCTTGACTATGAATGCCTCTTCTGGTGTCATCTTGTCCAATGCTCTACGTGGAACCCGATTTTGAGTGTAGAATTTCGTACTTCATGCCTCTTCCCATAAGTAGTGTGGAAAATCCTAATCATACAACATAGCTCTCGTTGCCTCCAATATAAAACAATTATTCCTCTCAACAACCTGATTTTGTTGGGGGTTGTAAAGAAACATTCATTCTCTCTTGATTCCTTCCCTAGTACATAACTCTTCGAACTTCTTTCTCATATACTCACCTCCATTGTCCAATCGAAGAAACTTCACCTCCCCCCCTGTCATACCCTCTACTAGAGATTTGAACTCTTGAAAGCGACTAAAGATTTCATCCTTGGTATTCAAGAAATATATCCAAGTCTTCTATAGGAAATCATCGATAAAAGTAATGAAGTATTCATATCCCTTGAGAGACTTTGTCGACATCGACCCACATATCTCTGAATGCACTAGATCAACAACACCCTTCGATCTGTTGTCACTCCTTGAAAAATTTGCTTTCGCAAACTTCCCCAACACAAATCCTCTGCAAACATTGTCACGCTCTTTGGTCACCTCCAGAACACCTGTCATTATCTCACGAAGCAATTTAAGTGCTCCATGATGTATATGGCCCATCCTCTTATGCCATAGCTCCCCGTGATCCCTTGGATTACTGCTGCTAATCAATGCCTCTGGAGTATCCATCTGCAACCTATATAACTAACCGCTCCCAACTCCAATTGCTACAGGTGATCTCCAATACTTGTGCCTAATTAGCACATGTGCCCCTCTAAAAAGCACATCGTATCAGCTATCCTGAAAGATGAAAATGGAAATCAGGTTCATACCCAAACCTGGCATATGCAACACATCATGAATAGGAATTGGCTTTCTATTCTCCCTCTTAAACATAACAATCCCTCTTGCCACTGGATTTCACTTGGACTTGTTCCCCATCTGAATCTGGAATCTGATGTCTCCTTATAGCTGGAGAAGCACTCTCTAACTAATGTCATGTGAATGATGCCCCGCTGTGTATATACCAAACACCCTGTGAAGTCGAATTAGATAGACAAGCAATAAGTGTGAAACCTTTATCCATTATATTGGAGAGCTCATCTACACTTGTTAAAGTTGTTGTCTCCTTCTTGCTCTTCTTCTCGGCCTCTTTTCTCTGTGGACAATTGCTCACATAGTGGTCAAACTCGTGATAGCCATAACATTTGACCTTAGAAAGGTATTTTTTCTTCTTCTCACCTTTAGGGTTTGGTCCCTTACTAGACACCTTTTTTGCTTTTCCTTTTCCTGCTAAGGACACGTTCTCATGTTGCTCCTCACTCTTCGAAATCCTACTACTATTGCCATTGACAAGACTAAGTCTAAACTCCTCTTGAGTGAAATCACTCCATAATCAATCCCAACTCGGTAAGGTGTCTTGTGCATTAATGACTTGAACAAAGATAATCCACTGCTTCGTAAAGCAATTCAAGGTGATACACACCATCTCGCCATCCGGTTTATATCCCACTGCAACTAACTCGTCCTTTACCAATCTAAGTTTAGTGAGGTAACTCGTAAAATCTTAAACCTTGTTCATTTTGGTATTCCTCAGCGTTTCTCTAAGAAGTAGTTTCCTATTAGTGGTAGCATCCTGGAACAACTTCAAAATAGTGTCCCACATTTTCTTCGTTGTATCTAACTCAGCAATATGTGGAACTATCTAGTTTTTGACTCCATCAAAGATTATCCTTCTTGTTTTGACATCTTCCTTCTTATATGTTTTAAGTTGTGTTGGATCTATTGGTATGGCTATCACACGGGTCACATACTCCTTGAAACCATTTTTTTCCAATAGTAAAGAAATTTTGGCTTTCCAGACACCAAAATTTGAGGTTCATCCAATCTATCCTAATCTCTCAAACCTGTTGAGGCCATTTTAGAAACCCTCGAAAATATAGTGAAACCCAAATAAACTGAAGAATACAAACTGGGTTTTAAACCCTCAACGTTTCTCTTCCTATGCCTGCGCAAAGCCTTCTTCTGCCCTCAAATATGCTATAATGGCATGTGAAACTTTTAATATTGTTGCAATTACTAGTTATTAGTCGCATATCTGAAAATATTATTTGTCTTCTACAATTTATATGAAACAAACACTGAATAAAACATTAGTGCAACTTCATAGAAATTAAATCACAGGAATTGAGAAAATTTTGCACATACAAAAATAATGAATACTGATATTTTTGGACAACTGCCCTTGGAAAAACCCTATTGTGGGGAAAACTAGTTCGTAGATAAGTATTTTTATTTTTATTATTCTTCAAAAAATCGGTGATTGAAAATATTACAACTATTTGTTGTAAATTAGCAAACCTTCGAAAAATCGTTTCATTCACTTCTACAAGTCGATTTGACCTCTTGGAAGCAACGTGGCCCCTCTAAATCAATTCGGCCTCCCTTTGACTCACTGAATTGATTCACACGTGCAGCCCTGGAAAACTCGCATTGTTTGGAAAATTAACTCGACCAACTCTGGAAAATCGACTTCTACTGGAAAACTCGACTTCTCCTGTGCAAATCAATCACTCTAGCAAATTCCTTCTTGTTTCAGCTACTCAACTTCTCCGAGTCAATTCGCACTGATGGGAAACTCGACTCTTCTACAGATAAAATCAATCTCCCTCTAACTCTAAGAATCTGGAAATCGTTGTGAATAAGTTTTCTCGGCAACTCTATCTTTAACCATTGTTGATCTCAATCTATTGGTGCCCTCACGCTATCACTACGATTTTGTGTCTCGAATGTGTTCTAAGTTAGAGTGATTTGACCACAGTAGAAACACCAACACTCAAGATTCAAAAAACCATGGAACCATTTTCAAGTGCAACCTTATCTATTAAATTCTGAAATGAGTAACATCTTCTCTGAAGAGGAAAACTTTTAATTTCCTATTGTTACTTTGGCCTGTAAGGATTCAACCTAGCAACCATTATTGGTTGAAATAACTCATCAATCAACATAATGAAGTTTCTTGGATCCATCTCAAGTCCATTCATTGTGAAAAAACAAGTCTCAAAGAATAATGAGGAATGCATCTCTTCTATTAGTGCCCTCTCCCCTGAAACCCTAAGCATTTTGATCACCTTCACCCTCTTTTTTTTTTTTTTTTTGCCTATATTTATTTAAATAATTTCCACAACTTTTATTCCTCGAATCTATGCCCAAAACTAGATCAACATCATAGCAACATCTCATATCAACCATTAAACCACAAGACAACACTTTCAACAACAATTATTATTCATTTTGTTCTCATTATCATTTTTATTTTTTTTAAACTTTATTTAATTAATACTAATTATACAAATGAGTTTGGCTTAAAATGGAAACCAAATTTCATCAACAACTTTTCCAGCATTTTCGCATCAATTTTTTATAATTATATGTACTAGGATTATAATTATCTAAGATTCTAATGATATCAAATGACTTTCTTTATACATTTTAACTTTCTTTATACAGTATCATCATTGATTTACCATTTACAATGATTAACTTTCATCAGTCAAGTTTTTACAAGAAAAAGAAAAACAATCCTTTCAATTGAGCACACATATTTTATGCACTAATCACATTCTCTAGAGTGGTTGCAGGGTACCTCATTTGAAGTGCGTTCAGTGGTTGAAATGCTTTATTTTTTTTTGGTGGTTTAGTGGTATTGCTGTAAACTGAGAAAGAAATGCTAACATGGCCTCCAAAATTTTGCTTTTCTCTATAGTTATACTTTGTAAGCTGTGTTCAGATTAATCAATTTAAAGCCTTCAAAATTGGCTTCTCTTTATAGTTATACTCTGTAAACTATGTCAACATATAAACAATTTATCACTGCGCTAAAATGTAGTAAATTTACCACTGTTATGATAGTCATTTTGTAATATTTTAAATAGTAAAGTCTTGTTAAATAAGTGAAAAAGTCATTCCTTCAATAATTAAGAAAACACTGTGGACAAAGATAAAAGTGGGTTAAAAAATTAAATAGATGCATGAATTCAGACACCAAAGAAAAAAATCCACTCAAACAAAAAGAACAGGAGCATTGCCAGATTGATGGTTTCAATTTATGTTAATGGTGATCATGCTTAGAAAATAAAAAGTTCCAAATTTAAAGATTTTAAATGAATTCCAAAGAAATCCACACAAGAGGATAAGTTTGCAGGGAAGGACAACAAAAATGACTTACAATGAACAGGGACTGTGATGTTATTTTTTTTCCAATCCAAACTTCCCAATTTTATAGCCATTGTGGGGTCAATCTGCTTTTGAAGGTCCTTACATTTAGAATATGTGCTAATTATTACCAGATGCCTCTAGGCTTGCACCCACAAAGCCAGCTTGGCAAATAAAAACAATGAATACAAACGCAAGGATCTGTCTTATCAATAAAAAACAAGAAAACTGCAGAGTTACAGGAATAACAGAAAAAAGGAGCTACTGTGTCACCTGTAGCAGGTAAGAACATTGATGACTTTGGAATCTCTGCAAGTTATGACAGCATCCCATGTTCATGATGAGACCCACTTCATGATGAACCCATAATACACACAGATCCACATACACCATGAATTTGAATGAACAAATGAAGCTCTGGATCGTTAGTTGTTGATGATGATGATGATGCAGCTGCTGCTACCAATCAAATACAGCAAATATTTATAATGATAATAATAATACTAATAATGACCCCATAATTGCTGATCTCTCATCATCAATCTTCTTGTTCTGAAACTGCAATTACCGTTACAAATCAAGATTCATGAACATTTGCATTGGCATCCCTTTTCTTGGCTCTGAGACATGAGGAGGAGGAATTTGTCTTGGGCTTGCAGGACGAGGAAGAGGAGCAACCTGGTTTAGGTACTCGGTGCTCAATTCTCTTACTGCCAGGCTTCTTTTCTTGGAGCAATTCCCCCCTTTTTCTGCTACTGGTTTGTGGATACAGAATATCATTCTCCAGAATCATCTCCAGCGACGGTTCCCAAATTCTGCTGCGCTTCATCACACCTCCACGGATCGATCCCGCTAACCCTAACCCTAACCCTACCCCTTCTGGGGAAACTTTACATGAGTGGGCAATGCAAGAGGTAAAGAATAACAGCCCGTATTGGCGACGCTTCCCCATCCATATTGACGGTCCGCATTTTGCCCTTTTCTCTTGTTCTTGTTCTTGCTCTTTATTGTCCCTGAGAAAGCAGGCGCAGGGAGGTGGAAGAGGCGGAGCCGAAGCAGAGGAGGGGAAGAGGCGGGGCAGGGGAAGGAGAAGGTATATGCCGCCACTCTCGAGCTGAGCTTCCACGGGCATTATGGAGGCCCTGAATCTGCTTCTTCTGGTAATGGCCTCTCTTACATAATGGTGTGGATGCAGGCGGAGCAGATCTCCAACACTCACAGGCAACTCCAACTGTCTCACTTGCCCGTCTGGTTGGATCACACGGACCTTTTCACAACCCCCACAAATTCTCATTTTCATCCTCATCCCCATTACCATAGTAGAATCTGAGAGCCACCCAGTTCAGAGCACCACACCTGCCATTAGTATTTACAGGGCAAGCAGAGATGTGTGGGAACCCAACAAACTGCTGGTAGTGACCTCACAGGCATTGAATCTGAATGAAGTCATCAGAGAACTTTGAGGTTCAGTGGCCTGAAGAAGCAGTATAATAAATTGTTGGCTGCTATCCCTTAGAAACACCAGAAAGACAATGACTTTAATAAATTGTTCCACGCCATCCCATACCCCACAACGTCATTGTCTCCTTTCGCCATCAAACCTTTTTGCTGCGATGTTGATGCTGTGTGCTGTGTATGGTTCATAACTCTTTCCACAAAAAGTTATAAATATTATATTTAAAAAAATAAAAAACTAAATTAAAATTAAAGTTCTTTGAGTAGATTTTACTGCTTATTAATGTGCATTTAATGCACAATGATCAAAATGAAATAAAATTTGATCGTAAAGGGAACGTGAAATGGAAGTTGGTTCCAACTTTTTCTTTTCCTAAGGAAAGAATCTATATTTTTATAAAGATAAATGCCAAATCAAAATATCTATATTTTGATAAACAAAAATGACTAAATTAGCTTATATTTTTTCCCATCTTAAAATTTGCATGGAGAATTTTTTTTATATATGATAAATTTGAACTGATCTGCTAAACATATTCATATTTTTTCATATTTAAATTTCAATAAATATAAAATATTAACTAAAATATTATTTAAGTTGTTTAGATAGGGTGTTGCATAGGGACTAGTGTGATAAAGTAGAAGAAGCAATTGGCTCAAATGTGTTGCATAATGATGTAGAAGGTTGGATATGTACAAAGTAATGGAGAGTACTAGAAAATTTGTTGTCACTTGTTAATACTATACAATGAATGTAACACTATACAATGAATGGAAGGATCCAAATGATTATACAATAAATATTTTGGTGTAATCGCTTAAAATTATGGAATGGTATAGATGAGGACAATAACCTATAACCAATGAAATTATAGCAGAGGAAAAGGCAACAAAGAAATAATGTGAATGACGAAGATGTGAGTAAGGAAGAAAGGATCCAAGCTAGCAAATACAAAGCTAAAGTTATGGTATGATTGCTCCTAAGTCCTAGATAAACACTAGATTTTCTAGTAGGATGCTCAACTTTCTTTGGATAGTTGGTGCTCGTCCTTTAAGGCCACGGCCCTTATTTTCAAGCTTTGGATAAGGGGACCATTTGTGTGCACTTATTTTAGGTGAATGCCCTTCGAGGTGGCAAAGACATAGGGGATTAGGGGATACATGTTGATTTGGTGCCTTAGTGCTTGGGATAGAATGTTATGTGGCTAAAGGTAGGGTAGAGGTGGGAAGAGAGACATGGCAACGTACCATCTTTTTCCCCTTGACTCATTCTTCTTGCATGGTAGGGGAGGCTTGGGCGGTGGAACAAAGATATCATCTACTATGTTCAAAGGGGGCTCAACAAAAGATGGCACACCGAGAAGTAGAAGTAGAGTAGAAGAAATAGAAGCTATCACAAGAACAAATTCTAAGTGAGGTGTAGGGTTGGCTCACACACTTGTGTAGTCCCATAAAAGGGACATGAAATTCGTTTGGATAGCTAACACTCTTTGGATGATGAAGACTAGAGTGGCTTATGCCCTAGAAAAAGCACATACTACCCAATAGGACACTAGGCACACTCTTAAGATCTTTGAGGGCAAGTTTGAGTTGTTATGTAGAAGTAGTCTTTGGGGTTGAGTTTTTCAGTTGCACCAACTATAAAGGACACTAATGGCCAGGTCTAAGATAAGAAGTACGAGCATGCCACACAATCCAATCATCCTTAAGTAGGTCGAGTAAGACCCAAGCTTGACGCTAGTAAGAGGTAAACCTATCAAACCTATCAAAGAAAAAAAGAACTTGGAGCAAGGCTAAAAACCATGGATCCCCAGCCTAGTGTGGGCACCATTCTCCCTTTTTGTTATCTCTATTTAGAATGAGCACCTGTTATAAACATATCATCTATTTTTAGTTATTGTCTTTCTTTCTTTGCACCAAGAGGCGCTATCCAAACCAGTATGGAAGAGATTTTGTAGTGTCTTGTCTTGTCCTGTCCTATTAAACATTTTGACTTAGCCAAATTACATAAAAATAAAATAAAATAAATAATTAAAATAAAATTGAAGGTAAAATAGTCAATTTACAGTTCACTATTTTTGGGCTCTAAAATTTCATAACCCATGGTTTTGCGAATGATATATATATATCTTAACTCGAGATCTACTAAGTGCTCAAAGGAATCAAATCTCTTGAGGTGTAAATCTCTTTTCATTCACACACACACACACATATATCTTAACTCTGGATCTACCAAGTGTTAAGAGGAATCAAATCTCTTGAAATACAAATATCTTTTAGAGTGAAAAGAGATTTGATCTCTCTTGATATTTGTTAGATCCAGAATTAAGAAAAATCTAAACTCTAAACAAATATGATAATAATTTATACATAACAAAACTTTAAAAAAATTAATATACAAAATAATGATTTCTAAATAATAATTATCCTATACAAATATAATTATGGATACTAATTAATTCAAAATAATTAATATATATAATTCAAAATAATATTTAGAGGAAGCAAACGTTTCCCATAATATGAATTTGAGTTATATATATATATATATATATATATATTCCATATAATTCAAAATAATATTTAGAGGAAGCAAACGTTTCCCATAATGTGAATTAACTCAAATTCACATTATTGGAAACGTTTGCTTCCTCTAAATATATATGGAAATAAAATGATATTAATCTAACTTGAGGATTTATGTACATTAAGATTTTACCCATAGCTTATTTTTTGAGCTTTCTGATTTTTAAGGAAGGAATTTATTATAACTCCCAAGGGTTGCATTGGATAGGCACAATTTTAAAAAATTACAAGGGCATAGGTAGTATAGCGTTCGAGTAGATAGGTACACTTTTTGAAAAGAAATAAGAGGGTTAACCGTGTGTGGAATGTAGGATGGAGACTCGTTGAATAGGAAGGCAATGTGACTCGCTCTAAAGCCTTATCATAGCATCGATGTTGTTGCGCACTAAAATCTGGAAAAGGTTGAATACATACTGGTCTAAGACGACATAAATGTACAAAACATCCACTACCTACAATGGAATTTTGTATTTTGTGATTTGTATGTTGTAGATTGATCTTATCCAACATCACCACTTAGTGTCTTGTCTTGTTATCCAACAATTCCATTAGCATTCTATCACATCCATTTTTTTTCTCACCACCTTTTTCTCTTTTATATCAACTAGAGATATGTTGTTTTAATGTTTAAAAATATAATGAATTTTTAGTAAAGTTTAATTTTAATGTAATTATATTTCACAAAATACCTTTTAAGGTTAGGGTTTTTGATATGATAATGTGTGTCAATTTTACTTTCACTAAATTTGTCAAATAATTACTAGCAATATTTCAAGAGAAAATATTGATAGTGAATATTTACTTAATCATATATAACTATACAAAACTATATTGCTATAATGAGGTAATGGTTTACTCATGTTATGTATTAATGTATATTATATAGATCATAATTTTCAAATTTAAAGCACTCAACTCTCTGCATCTAAGTCTTTGGATGACTATCTATTCATTATAATTAACACTAATTATTTGTTCATCTTAGTCTAATGGCTACCATCCTATTTTGTCACGATTTGACCATTCAACTTTCTTGTTAATTTTTCATGTGCTATTATAATTTTTTTGAATATATTGTTGATGATTTTTAAACTTTTTATGGTTATGAATGTTTTGGAATATCCACAGTGTTGAAAGACATTTGTCAACATTTTGAATTCCAACAAGAATCTATCTTCAAAACAGAATTGACAATAAATAAATAGAATTAATTTAATAATTAATAAATTATATAAAAATTTAGATCAATAATAATAATAATAATAATAATAATAATAATAATAATAATAATAATAATAATAATAATAATAATAATAATAATAATAATAATAATAATAATAACCATTATTAAAAATAAAGAAATAAAATATATGATTAAATTAACAAATTATTATTCTAGCTAAAGTAAATATTAAGTGATTATATAAAAATGAATTTATAAACATTTAAAGCTTCTTAATAATTAATACATTATTAATACCAATAAAATTTAAAATTTAAAAAATTTAAAAAAATTAAATAATATTTTTCTAATAAAATCTTTTTAAAAACAAATAATTATTTATTTAGATTAATATTTAGTTATTCTAATATTAAGTAATAAATAATTATTATTATAAAAAAAAATATAATAATTTAATTTTTTAATAACTAATAAATTATTAATCTAATAATAGTGTAAAATAAATAAATTAATTAAGTCATTAAATCTTGATTAAACTACAAAATGTTTTATTAATTAATTTAAGAAACAATTATTATTAGACAATTTATTTGATGGGTACTTAATAATTTATAGATAAATTCATTAATAATAATTTAAAAAATATAATAAAATGAATGGTTAACTTTTTTATTTTTTTCTGCTACTATTTATTATTGGTTTGGTCCCTCTTTCAACCATTTTTCAAATTCTATCCTGAAGATGGATTTTCGTTGGGATTCAAAACGTCGACAAATGTCTTTCAACACTGTGGATAATCTGAAACATTCATCGTCAATTTCATTGTTAAGAGATGCACTCGATCCTTTTAATGTCCTACTCTATATATTATGAATTTCCATCTTCCTTAAGTGCACTGTTTATCTATATAATGTTGTTATCTTCTCATCAAGCTCATCCTATGCCCTCCTTATCATAATGTTTTTTTGTATGTGGTGTATTGAGTCACATGGTGGGTTCTTGATCTATTGTTTAAGGATTAACCACAAGAGTGGAGAAATAATAGAATACAAGGAATACTCACGAAAATATAATTCAAGTATTTTCAGATAGTACAAGGAACATACATCACATCACATAAGGAGGGTATAACACCCTATTTCCATCCCTAGAAGAGTAAGTGTTCTCTTATGAATCCACTAGTGCAAATTTATGATCTATTCTCATCCTTAGGGCTTCTCTTAAGATTTCACTTATTGTCAATATTCGTTGTCATTCTATATTTTATTTCTTTTCATTATAATGTTTTCTCTTCCATTGCCACCCCTTGGCCCTCCTAATTTATGCTACAAACTCCTTTAAGTGCTACAATGTAAAGATCTTCCTCACTTCAAGTGATCTAAATGGATTATCAACAAAAGCGAAGTGACTAAGTGCTAGATTGATATTGTTTCTTGGGGCAATTCTAGAGGTGAAAATTTATGTCTTTTAAGATGTGAAATGTGGAAATTCAAGTAATATTCTAGAGTGGTATTTTTAAAGTCATTTTTTCCCTTCCACCCTCCACATCATCAATTGTTTTCTAAGTCCTAGTTAGGAAAAATGTGAAGCTTTGTAAAGTTTGGGCAAGAGTTTTAATTTTTTCTCCTTTCCATTAGTGTCACTAAGTGATAGTAGGCTAAATTTGAATGTGGAATTTTCATAGTGTGAGTGGGAGATGCACTACCTCTATGTCCTTTTCCCTCCGCATCAAAGAAGTGATAGTCAAGTTTATGCATAGGTGGAATAAGGAACAAGTAGTGAGGTTTGGAGATGCCTCTACCATTTGCATCACTAAGTGATGGTGGGAGCCATGCAAAATGATGAATCTAAAGCTTAAGGAGTTCATAGGAAGAGGTGTAATCCATTTTCCCTCCACCCTTTTTCCTCAAAGAAAGGATATTTCCAAAAGAGAGAAATGCTCACACTAACAAGGTTGTGGCACATGTAATAAAAAACTTAAATATTGAGACATAGGGAAATTAAGAACAAATCATCTACATCAAGGAAACCCATGGAGTCTTGGAATGATCAAGGGATTCTCTAGGTCAGATAAATTTTGAGTAACCAACATTGCCATGATGACTATGCTCCAGTAATGGTAGTTACAACCCTAACTACTATAGTTGATTCTTAAGGTGTTTGGTCTTCAAAAGGGAAGAATATAAATAAGATAATACATGAAGATATGGTGGTCCATTTAGTTGATAATGAAATATTCAAGTGCTTGAAATTTCATACGAGTTAATGTAGAGAGATTTGAAAAGACTAAGGCCAATAATAGATTTTAATATATATTAGAGTCTAGTTGTGAAGATGGTCAATGTAGAACTGGGGAGGTGTTTTATTACTATAGCCTTTGAGTTTGGTGCTAGAGAAGAAGCTTATATTGATCCAATTGTAATTTCTAACTTACCTTGTGAATATAAAGTGTTAAGTAAGCCATTTTGAGTTGGAGTTTCGACACACTAAGTTTCTCCAGGATAAATCTTTGTGCCTTCCATGTTGAAGAGAATTTATTACATCGAGTTATTTTTGAATTTATTTCATAGTCATAAATAATTGATTGTAGAAATTAAAGGTGAAAGATCTAACTAAATCTTAAAAGTACTTTTAGTATCCATGTTGGTGAATTTAATTGGCCATATACTAATTCATTACATATCATATGGGTATTAGAATGTTTATTCATGAAGGAAAGGAAATATAACAATGAACATTGAAAAATTTGCGAAGACTTCAAGAAGGTGAAGTGTTAGTTTTGAAGAAATCTAATATTGACATAGCATGAAGAAGAAAGAAATAGTCTCAAGATTTTGATATGGGAGACTGTTAAGAAGGTAGCAGGTTGGAAGCTAGACTTACAAATATGAAACTCAAATGATCTAGATGTCTCTAAACATGTCATAGCTAATTGATCCATATTGGATCACTATATTTTTTATCATCCATCTCGATGCATTAAGAGTGGAAAATGTGGAGGAATCAGCTCACAGGAACATTTTTACCGGTGGGGCCCAGTTTGGCAAAACAGGCTTTGAAACCTTCCCGGAGCATTTTGAGGCATCAAACAATTTTTTTGGGGGGCTGAAAATTTTCCGCTTTGACATAGCACCTTTTCATGTTGTTCTACAACCACTAGCCTTACTTCTTTGTATCTGCAGCCATATTTCTAGACAAAGAAAGAGAGCGAAGCAACCTTACCTTTCAGCTGGTTTTTCTCCCGAAAGGGTTTCCAAGAACATATTTTGTGTCTTATGTTTGTGTGTGAGATTATTTGTTCATTCTCTATTTTTTTCATAATTTCCATATGCATGCATCCACTAATTACAGTAAAATCTACATATCTAGTAATTTAATAAAACTGTAATAATAATTTTTCGATTTCTAATATAATATTATCAAATATATTGTGATGAGATTTCCAGTGGAATATCCACGACTATTTATGGATCACTAACCATAAGCATGGTAGATATAAAAAATAATAATGTCACTTTCACTGTAGCAAATGATGTCGAAGAAGAAGAGTAAGTTAACCCATGAGTCAAGCTCAAGTATCAAATATCTGAACAAGAGGAGATGTTAAAGTTGGAAAGGGGGGAAATCAAAAAAATTCCAAACACCCTTAAGAGTTGAAGCAAAAATTGGGATTAAGCGATATGCATGTGATATTGATTCTCTCAATTAAATCAATAGTTACAACAACTAGAAGTCTATTTCACTATGCATACAATTTATGAAGAGAACATATTCTCTTTCACTCAATTGAACTTAGAATGCCATGCATTAACTTGTTGAGAAATTTATCTTATTGCTCAAATACTCAAGCTAGAACCACCATTGATCTAGTGAGAAACATTCAAAATTCTCATTAAATCATAGTTCTATTCCATTGGATATGAAGAAGAACAAAATATACAATGGAACTGATTTAAATAGAGACAAGGGTAGAGGGTGCAAGAGTACACCAATGAGTGCTATAAATGGGTTATTCAATTGGGTATATCTCTCTATAATACTGATGTTTTCATTAAATATTTTGGAATCTCAAACTGATATCAAAAGATCACAAGTGATTTTTTTAAAAAAAAAATCTATGAATGAATTGCATGAGCAAAGAAAATATGTAGAAGAGGATGAAAAGAAGGGATATATTAGTGGACTAAAGCAAACAAAACGACAATGACACTAAAAAGTGGGAAGAAGAAGGGGAATGTGAAATGCAAGAAAGTAGTTAGAGTTTCACATGAATTCAAAGCCCTCAATAACCAGTATAATTTTTACAATGTTTATGGTCACATAGAAGTACAAATAGCATCATAAGGATAAAAATTTCTTCATGTAAGTATTGAGAAAAACATGGAAATGATAGTTTTGACATTGAAGGTAAGGTTATCTAAACCTTTGTTTAATATAATTGACCTTGAATAGTCTTAATCCAAGTGAGGGAAAGGAGATCATTGAACTCATTCACATTAAGATCCAACTAAAGTAGACAATATTTGATTTCATTTTTTACCTTGGATCTCAATCAAATTTGATTTCATCTCAATTATATGAGAAGCTTGAATTGGAAGTGCATGCATTTGATGCAAAATTTGTATGATGACTTCATGGTAGATGTGATTCCATTGGATGTCTACAAAGTCATATTGGCAATCCCATCTATTTATGTAAATATGTTGGTTTTAGGAAAATCCAATACCATTTGGTTATAAATGGAGAATATTTTGTCAAATGTGCACATAAAGGAAAATCAAAACTCTCATTGATAAATGCAGCTTGTGCTTAAATGTTGATCAATGTAGAAAATAGTTTGTGTTATTGTTCTTGAGAAAGAATCGACAAGAAGAAGGAAAGATGGACATGAGGGAATCCTTGAAAGGATGTGAAAACAAGTAAAATAAGTATCCAAAAAATTCATCAACACATAGAAAGACATTTTTTAAGAAACTAAAGGCCATCACCTAAAAGGAAAGTTGGGCATGAGATTCAATTGTTGTTAAAATATCCATTACCCTATATTGAGGAGTTTGAGAGATCTCTTCTAGAAATACAATGCTAAGGAATCTTCAAACAAGGAGAAAAAAAAATGGCACACATTCACGATATACACGAATATTCACCTTGGAAACCATTAATTGGGAAAACCAACAAACCCATAGTTGCACCTCGTTTTCATTGTATTAAAAAAATTAGTTTACAAATACAATCTATACGAATTCCCTAACCTTAGTGGATCCAAATATGCTAAGAGATATTATATTATGTTAGGTATAAAACTAACCAAAAAAAAATTGGTTAGTTTCCGTGGCCAAAATAAAATTTGTGGCACCATGGTCCTTCATGTCAAATTGAGATATTGAGCTAAACATTCTTGATGATTTCATTGTTATTTCTAGTTAAGAAAATATCATCACCATGCAACACCACAAATAAAAATAGTGATCACCAACTAGTTAGGTGTATATTTCTTGATAATTATAGGGCCATAAAGTGACTTTTCAACTTTCCACCAATACCTCATTTCCCTTCACTATAAAACCTTCTAGTTGTGACATATGTATTTCTTCTTATAGATCCTCATGTAGTAATCGCGTCTTCATATCCATCTACTCTACTTCAAGTTCTAATAGAAGTTGGCTTGGAAACAAAGGAGAAATCATCACCAAATTATTCCCTCCACCTAGGAATATCTCTTTACTACTAGGAAATATTTGTACTTCTTTAGTTTAACTTCTACATTGAACTTGTTACTAAATACCCATTTTATACCAATTGGTTTTCTTCTAACAGGAAAATTGACCAAGTATGATGTCCCATTTTTTCCAAAGCCTCCATTTCTTCAACCATGGCCTTTTTCTAAAATTCGCCTTTGTATCCATTGCCTCCCTAATAGTTATAAGGATCATAATTTGTAATATATAAACAAAAACAAAATGAAAATTAGGTGGAATATGACTTTTTATTTTCCCTTCTTTCTCATGTTGAATATCCTCAAGACTAGGGTTTTGGGATCCTTTTTTAGTTCATTATCTTCTATTGAGCCATATTCCTCATCTTTCAACTCAAATTGCATAATTTATAGTTCTTACTATCATGGTTGTTTTTCATGATTGGGAGAACATTTAATATATATAAATACCACATCTCTACTATAAATAGTCTTACTTGGTTCTAAGATTGAAATCTTATATCCTTTTATACCATTTTTATATCCAATAAAGATATATTTTTCTATTTTATTGTCCAATTTAATCCATTTTTTCTTTGGAACATGCACATAAGCATCAAAACCAAAAACTATGATATGTTCAAAGGAGAGTGTTTTACCAGACCATGTTTCATGTAAAGTTTTATCGACCAACACTAGTGTAAGAGATGGATTTACTAGGTGCCATGCAAGAGTCAACTATAGTCTTCCTAGAATTTTTGTGCCAACCAGATACCATTGAGCATACTCCTAGTCTTTTCAATTGATTTCCTCTTCATTATTTCTATAACTCCATTCCATTTATGGGTGTATGGATTTTCCTTTTTCCTTGATATTCCACATCGTTTATATAACTCCTAAAATTCATTTCCATGAAAATATCCACCACTATATATCCTTAAAATAATCATCTTCTTTTTCTGTTTAGTTTTTCACAAGATCCTTAACCTCTTTTAAATTATTGAAATCCTTAAATTGCTTCCAAAGTATATATATTTATGTATTCCCCAAGAAACTATCTCTAAATATTTATCTAGTGATGGAACATGCATTGGTCCAAACACACCATTATGTATCAAATATATAATCCATTCTACTCATTTAGCATTATTATGGACTTTCACTTGATTCCATTTATTATAAAAAAAATATTCATTTAGATTGAAATCTAAATAGTAGTAAAAAAATTCCTTCAATCATACCTTTATTTTTAAAATTGAAGGTCCTTCTCTCCAATATTTCCCAATATTTGATGCCAAAACATTGTCTTTTCTATGGGAACAATAGTAATCTTGTCTACTTCTTTACTCACCTTAGGATCAACAAAACTATTACACCCATTAGTCATTGAGTGCTTCTCAACAAAATTTACGTTGTTCCAATCCAAACTCCCTTTGCCAACACCATTTATCCTAGACCATTATGCATGTCTTATTTTCAAGTATTGTCTACATACATGCATCACTCATCTAGCTCACATATATTACATTTTTGGCCAACCTTGGAATATATAGAAGTCTAGGGAGGGGTTTACTTGGGGTTTTAACTATTCCATATTTGAGAAACAACATAAATTTTCTATATCAAATGATTTTGGATGTTGAGACATCTCCTAACAAGACATCATCTCTGTTATACTTTTCACATTCACAAAACTACTCCTTGTGAGTAGACATATGAAAATATGCACATGAGACAATCAATATCATGTACGTGTAGATGTTAAGTATACATCCCATCCTTCTTCTATGGAGATACTCGTTTATATGTAAGGGGATTCATTTGATACCTTACACATGTCAAAATTATTAGATTCATAATTTTTCTTCAAATGCCTAGTTATATTGCATTTCCGATGTTTCCTAGTAAATTTCCCATGAGTTTTTTATTTTCCATATAGACTTTGATTTTTCCCTGCACTTTTATTTGTGTTAAGAATTACATATCTCAAACAAGGCATCCTTGGTTATACATTCCATGGATTTTTTCTTCATTTATTTTGATAACAACATTGCAATTGCAACCTCAAACTTTAATGTAGATTGAGCAGTAATAACAATGGCCACAACCAAATTATCCCATGAATTTGGAAAATAATGCAACAAGCTAATACACTTATATTCTTTAGACATACTCAATAGAGGAACTTACTTACCACAATTTTATAATCATTAATATGCTTTTCCATAGAGTTTCCATCATTTTTCCTAAGGGGGTACAACTTCTTTTGAAGAAATAATGTAGAAATTTATATAGAAGCTCTGATACCATGTAGAAATTTATAGAAATTATATATCAATGGATTTAATCTGATCTTGTGATGTACTAAAACAAGATACTAAATCCTTCTCCAATATCTGCGAAATACAAAACATGATTGCTCAATCACATGCAAGTAAGAGAAAGAAGTAAATCAATCACACAACACAGGATATTCTTGGGAAAAGAAAATGCTCAAAACCCCGTTATCATATATTTTATAAATTCAAGAAATCGTGAAACAATCAAATGCTTAATCTTTCATGAGATTCTCCAGCACTCTGCCAATTGTCTCCCATTGATCTAGGAAAAATTGGAAAAATACATAGCCAATTCTCAGCCTTCCTTCAGCCTGCCTTGTTCATGAAATTCCTAAAGAATAAGGCCCCTATTAAATAGGAAAATCAACCTTCCTTTATTGCACAATCCATCACGGCTTCCTCATGGCTTTATAATTTCACTCAGGAAATTCTCTAATAATACAACTGATAGTTAAGTTCCCTTTAACTTATGTCTCAACTGGGTCTTCCTCAGAACTGACATGCATGCAACTATTAATAGTGAATCATCAGTTATCTGATTGATCACTACTTGTGAATTAAATATAATTTAACTCACTGGACCACTCACTAATTCATCACTCAGTTAGAACTAGTTAAACTGATTTTAACTCAAGTAATTGAGTTAAGTGATTACATTTGCACCCCACTAGTGAATTAACTGCAACTGGACCCCCAAATTATTTAATCCTTTACATGCCTCATCTTAGACCCTCAACTCGAATTTCTTAAGCTAACTGAGTCATCACGACTTAGTTAACTGATACAAATAGTTATGAGATGAAATTACAATTTATTGTCCAATTTATTTAAGGGAAAAATAAATTAGACACCCACATTCCTCACCAGTGTGTAACCTCACCAGTGTGTAACCTCACCAGTGTGTAACCTCACCAGTATGTAACCTCACCCGTGTGTAACCTCACCCGTGTTTAGCCTCACCAGTGTGTAACCTCACGAATGTGTAATCTCACTAGTGTGTAACTGAAATTCCTCACTAATGTGTGGGTAATTTTTGTCCTTTCTAGTTGCCAATTTCACAATTTCTTGTTGCAAATTTCAACACTCCCTCTCAACAAGAAAGGAATTCAATCTATCTTGAACTAGTACCTTTTGAATGTTCTGCATATAACACTTCTCTAGTGTTGTTTTCACCTGCAAATCCTGAAACTGAATAGTCTTCGAACAACTAAATCACTAAAATGAATCTGTCATCAAAGTCTTCTGACTGTTGTTAGCTACTGCACCTGTCTACTGGACTCTTTGCACTTTTGCTACAATCTACATCCATGCCCTCTGCACTGTTTCCAACTATGATCTACACTCCATTATCTAACATATGTCACTCTGATTTTTGTCTTCCTGAAATATAACTGTAGCAATCCAGTCGATCCTTCCTACTACTGTTGTATTGTGGGCTCCTTGAAGCCAAGTTCGATCCATGAGACACACCATCTCAATGGACCCTGCCCAAATTTATCCTTGGGATTATATCTGCACATCACCCCACCACTCACCCGGAGGTATAGCTGCATGTACTCCCTCTGCCCATCTAGCTCAAAATTTTCCCCTCCTGGAGGTCTCTGCTTGAGTGGAATCTTGCACTCAGTCTCCTCTATTCTTCTCCAATTGTGGCTACTCCACAACCTTCTGAGACTACTTCTGAGGCTGCATGTTGAGAGATAATTTCTTCCTCTCAACCACCAAGTCATTAACCATTGCTTTTCTCCTCAAATATTTGCATGCATCCTCGGCCTTGAGAGCATACAGGTCCTTTAATCTTACATCGATTTGTTTCACCTGTCCCATGGCTATGTGTTTAAGGAAAACCTTTCCTTTTATTAACATCACATCATAACCACGATCTTCCAATACCACTACGGATACAAGACTCTTCCTTAGGCCTAGAACATGTAAAACATCTGTTAGTATGAGAGGGGATACAGACTCCCTCTGAAAGGTAACTATACCTATTATGGGTGTGTTATACCTCTCGTCATCTCCAAACTCTATGTTTTGCTGGAGGTCATTCTCCTCCAAGTCATTGAAGAGATCTCTATTCCCCATCATATGGAATTAGGAAACATTGTATAGATACCACATGCATTCCATTACAGTGTTGTCCATGCATGCAATGAGTGTAAAATCAAGCTTGAACTGTGAAGCTAGCGCTTCACCTGCTGCAACTGCAGGCTTCTTCTTGCTTTCCTTCTTCTATGGACAATTCGAGGCATAGTGCCCATGCTCGTGACAATGAAAACACTTGATATTGGACAAGTCTCTCTTGCCATCTTTGCCTTGGGATTATTTCCCCTGGCTTTCTTTCCTTTTCCGACTAATACACAATCTTATTCTTTTTTGGTGTTGGAGGTCCCATCTTTGGTGCTCCACCTTATCTTTTCTATTACCAAGTCATACCATAAACATTCCCAGTCTGGTAACTTCTCCCTCCCATTCACAGAGTCCTAGTAACTCTGGTAGCTCTTGGGAAGGCCTAGAAGTGCTAGGCTCACCAAATCATCCTGGGCTACTGTCACACCAACACTTCCAAGCTCATCTCGACATTGAGTGAAATTCACTAAGTATGTTAGTATCGTCTCGCCCTCCTCCATCTTGATATTTCTGAGATTGTTCTTCAGTGCAAACTTCCTATGGTCACTGTTATTCTGAAATAGACCTGTCAAGGCCTTCCACTTAGCATATGGAGTTGCCTTTCCATGAAGACTCGAGACAATATGATCTCGAACTCCCTCTAACAATATCCTTCTCGTATTTTCTACCTCCTTCTGCCATGCATTAAGAAGTTGGGCATCTACTGTTGCGGACTTTGGAATATCAGTATCTATGAATTCCTTCAACCCATTGTCCTCCAACACTACCTCCATCATGTTCTTCCATGAAATATAATTCAAATTTCCCTCGAGTGCATATTAGAGTCTCAAGCCATTGAAAGACATCTTGATCTTCTAATGGATCCTGAAGAATAAATCTGAAAATTTGAACATGTTCAAGGCAAACTAAATTTCTTCTCTTCTATTGTGATTCCTAACGCTCAGATACCATGTAGAAATTTATATAAATTCTATATCAGTGGATTCAATCCGATCGTGTGATGTACTAAAAGAATATATTGAATCCTTCTACAATATTTGTGGAATACAAAACATGATTGCTCAATCACATGGAAGTAAGAGAAAGAAGTAAATCAATTGCACAACACAAGATATTCTTGGGGAAAGCATTGCTTAAAACCTCGCTATCATATATTGTATAAAGTCAAGGAATCATGAAACAATCCAATGCTTAATCTCTCGTGAGATTATCCAGCACTCTGCCAATTGTCTCTCGTTGATATAGGAAAAATCAGACAAACACATAGCCTGTTGAGGTTCAACAAGATGATGATCCTAGTGAAAATTAAGCACCTACACTAGGTGGGGCTCGTAGGCTGTTTTTAGGTGTATGCCTATTTTTAGAATGTTGAGAATATTCTATTTATAGTGGGAGTCTATTTATAGATGGTTGAGAAAATTCTATTTATAGATGAGATTCTATTTTTAGATGCATGGGCGAGGTCTATTTATAGATCACATGTCTAAAAATAGATAGCATGTCAATTATTATTAGCCCTTAATAATAATTAGACAATAAATAATAATCTATTCTCTTGAAGCACTTGATTTCAGTTAACTAATGTGGCAAACTAGTTGACTGAAGGAATTACAAGTTCTAAGGTTGGTTGGTGGGACATGCTAGTGGACTTCGTTGTAACTGAGTGATACAAATTTGTAACAGAGTTGGATGTGTAGTTATGTGAGTTTTTATTTAGTTTAACTCTGTTAAGTGAGTTAAACTTAGTTGTGCTAGTTGTAAATAAAGATACATTAGTGAGAGATCAGTGAATTAATTATTTAATTAATTCACAAGCAGTGGTCTCACATGAAACTTGTAGGTTTTAACCCTGAACATAAATTATATACACATGAATCTTATAATAGAAAATAAACAATAGCGAGAGCATAAAACATAAAACAGATAAACACAGATATTTTCTCCTAGATCACAAATTGGGACGACCAGCTTGATTTTTCATTATATTCCTTTTAGTGTTACAACACATATATACATGCCGAACCATACATGAACCTTAATCCATTAACTGTGGATTAGAACATAACCGTAGTTCCCTTGACCGGATCTACAAAAATACCAGGGGCCCAAAACCATCGTACCCCAAAACCATGTGCAAAACCATGCACAAAACCATGGGCACGGACTACCCACCGAAAATTAAGGACCAAAAATTTTTTGCCGGGGCGCTACCCCGGACCTCGACAGGGGGGGCTACCACCCCCCCTCTTACCCCCCCCACGTGTGCTTAGTCATGGAAAGAATATAACACATACCCAACATTCTCCCACTTGTTTTTTTCTTTCCGCAGGGGGTCACAAGAGAGCTTAGTCATTGGCCCAATTCTTCAACACCCATTGTTTCTCTACACCAAGAGAACTTTTGAGTGGCTTCATCAATGCATCTGCAACATTCTTCAAAGTGTCCATCTTTACCAGCAACACCCTTTTAGCCTCAACCATATCTCTAACAAAGTGATATTGAACATCAATGTGCTTTGTCTTTGAATGATAAGCAGGGTTCTTAGCCAAGAAAATTGCACTTTGCCTATCACAGTCTATCCTTATAGCTTGTTGTAGCAACCCCATACTTGAACACAATCTCTGCAACCAAACTGCTTCCTTGCTTGCATGAGTGGCTACTATGTATTCTGCCTCTGTAGTTGAAAGCGCCACTACAGACTGTCTTTTACTCATCCAACTGACTGCACCTCCAAATAGTCTAAACACATACCCACTTGTAGATCTTCTTTGGTCCAGATCTCCAGCCCAGTCTGCATCAACAAAACCACGAATGTCCAACATTCTTTCCAATCCTGGTCTTCCCTGGTAGCACAAGCCATAATCACTAGTGCCACGTAAATATCTGAAAACCCGCTTCACTGCTGTCCAATGCTCCTTCCATGGGTTTGACATAAACCTGCTCAATACTCCCACTGCATGTGCAATGTCTGGTCTAGTACAGACCATTGCATACATCAGGCTACCCACTGCACTTGCATATGGAACACGGGACATATACTCCTCTTCTTCTTGTGTCTTGGGACACTGTTCAACAGATAGCTTTACACCTACATGAATAGGAACATTCACCGGTTTACTATCCTGCATATTGAACCTCTGCAATATAGTCTCGACATACTTCCTCTGGTTTAACCAGAGCTTCCTCTTTGCCCGATCTCTCTTGATTTACATGCCCAAAATATAGTTTGCAGCACCCAGATCCTTCATGTCGAATTTGGAGAACAGTTGGGTCTTCAAATCTTGGATAATTTCTTTGTCATTTCCAATCAACAACATATCATCCACATACAAGACCAAATAAATAACACGGTCACCAATTAATTTAAAATAAACACAGTGATCCTCCTTGCTTTTGGTGAAGCCAAGTCCTCGTATATAGGTATCAAATTTCTGATACCACATCCTTGGTGACTGTTTTAACCCATACAGAGACTTCTTCAACCTGCATACTAGTTCTTTCTTACCCTTCACCATAAAGCCTTCAAGTTGCTTCATGTAGATCTCCTCTTCTAGATCCCCGTGAAGAAATGTTGTCTTCACATCCATTTGTTCTATCTCAAAATCAAATGCAACAACAACAGATAAAATTAATGTAATAGACGTAACTTTGGCAACAGGAGAAAAAATATCACCAAAATCAATTCTCGGCACCTGGGAATAACCTTTTGCTACCAACCGAGCTTTGTATTTCTCCACCTTGCCTTCTACATTCATCTTCTTCTTAAACACCCATTTTCTCCCAATGGGCTTCCTTCTAGCCGAAAACTCCACCAGATCCCATGCCTTATTTTTGTGCAAGGATGCCATTTCATCAACCATGGCCTCCTTCCAGAGTTTTCCATCCTCTAAATTTACTGCTTCCCTGACAGTTCTGAGATCATCATTAGTTATAGTTAAGGAAAAACTTGAACAAAAAGCAAATGGACTATACCTTTCTGGTTGCCTTCTTTCCCGAGCTGATCTTCTCACAGCTGGAGTTTGTGGCTCTTCCCCTTCTGAGTCTTCTTCTGTTGTAGAGTCTGATTCATCCTCCTTTAGCTCAAAATCTATCTTCTCAGGTTCCTTTGGTATGAATTCATGTTTAACAACATCTTTCACCTCTCTAAACACCACATCTCGGCTGTACATAACCTTCCTTGTTTCTAGGTTCCAAAGTTTGTAACCCTTTAAGCCATCCTTATACCCAATAAAGATGCACCTTTCAGATTTATTATCCAACTTGGTCCTTTTCTCCTTTGGAGCATGTACATATGCATCACATCCAAATACCCTTAGATGTGAAAGAGAGGGTTTCTTACTAGTCCATACCTCATGTGGAGTCTTATCCTCCAACACTAATGAAGGTGATTTGTTAACCAGATAGCATGCAGTCTCCACTGCCTCTGCCCAGAATTCTTGTCCTAACCTGGTACCACTGAGCATGCTTCTTGCCTTTTCCATCAGTGTTTTGTTCATTCTTTCTGCAACTTCATTTTTCTGAGGTGTGTATGGAGTAGTCTTCTGCCATGCTATACCACACTTCTTACAGAACTCTTCAAATTCCTTCTTGCAGAACTCCCCACCATTATCTGTCCTCAGTTCCTTTATCTTCTTCTTTGTCTAGTTTTCCACCAGAGCCTTAAATTCTTTAAATTTGTCAAAGACTTCAGATTTCTTCCTCAAGAAATATATCCATGTATTCGTTGAGAAGTCATCTATGAATGAAACATAGTACAAAGACTTTCCTAGTGATGGAACTGACACAGGTCCAAACACATCACTGTGCACAAGTTCTAATATCTTGTTCGCCCTCTTAGCACCAGAAGGAAAAATCACCCGATTCTGCTTCCCATATACATAATGTTCACAGAAATTGAAATCCAGAGAGAAATTAGACATACCTTCTACCATACCATTTCTATGCAGTATCCGAAGGTCCTTCTCTCCAATATGTCCAAGCCTTTGATGCCATAGCATGGTCTTTTCTCCAGAGACAACTAGGCTTTCCGCTCCACTTACCGGAACCACTAGAGCGTACACCCATCAATAATAGTGCTACCTTGTAGCTTGTATAGAGTTCCAGTCCGAACTCCCTGCATTAATACCAATGCTCCCCAAACTATCTTGCAGGCATCTTTCTCGAACACTGTTTTTACACCTGCATCATCCATCTTGCTTACAGAAATCAGATTTCTGGCCAATGCAGGAATATGCAGAACACCAAGAAGTGTTCTTATCCTTCCACCTTGCAGCTTCAGCTTGAACTTTCCACGTCCGACGATTCTGGCCTTCCTATCATCCCCTAGGAAGACATCACCATCATATTTCTCATACTCACAGAACCACTCCCTATGGTGAGTGAAGTGAAAGGATGCACCTGATTCAATCAACCATGACTCATGATCTACATGTTTATTTGAAGAAGAAGCCAAATACACATCCCCACCTTCATCCGAGGTGGTTTTTACCTCTGCAAAAGGAGCATCATCAGATCCCTTTCCTTTCTCAGGAGCTTTAGATCTGCAGTCCTTTTTGTAGTGCACTTCCTTTCCGCATTTCCAGCACACTTTTACAAACTTTCCAGGAGATTTAAATCTCCCTCTAGATTTAGATCTCCCACTTGAAACCTTATTCTTTCTTATGTTTTGGGACCTTCCTCATATAAATAAGGCATCTCCATTCTGACCCTCCATATTTCTCCGTCTCATTTCCTCCGACAACAAGGCTGAGATAATGTCATCAAAATTCAAGGTAGTTGTATTGCTACCTATTGCAATAACCAGACTGTCCCATGAGTCTAGTAGAGAACACAACAAACTGATGCACTTATCTTCATCTAAGATTTTAATATCAACAGATGAGAGCTGACTTACCACAGTATTGAAGGCGCTCAAATGCTCTGTCACCGAGTCTCCATCCTTCATCCTCAGGTTATATAGGTTTTTTTGCAGGAACAATTTATTCACCAGAGACTTAGATTGGTACAAAGTCCCTAGCTTGTCCCACAAGGTCTTCGCCGTAGCTTCCCCAGATACATTCAACAATACTGAATCTGAGACACACAATTGTATTGTGCTCTTAGCCTTCCGATCCAGTTTCTTCCAGTCTTCATTTGAAATTGCTGTTGGTTTAGTTCCTAGATCTACCACGATCCACTAATATTTCTCCACCAGCAGATCTTCCATCTTGAACTTCCACAACTCAAAACTTTGACCATTAAATTTCTCGATCTCTATCTTTCCGCTGCTCGCCATCTTCTTTCACCACAAGAATCGATCCCGAAGATCTCCCACTGAACAGGGTCTACCTCAGGCCCGAGCAAAAAACCCTCAGCAACAAAGGCGTCCCCTTGAAACCGAAACTGCTCTGATACCAAATGTAGGTTTTAACCTTGAACAAAAAATATCTACACATGAATATTATAACAGAAAATAAACAATAGCGAGAGCATAAAACATAAAACAGATAAACACAGAGAGTTTCCCCTAGATCCCAAATTGAGACGACCAGCTTGATTTTTCATTATATTCCTTTTAGTGTTACAACACATATATATACATGCCGAAGCATACATGAACCCTAATCCATTAACCGTGGAATAGAACATAACCATAGTTCCCTTGACTAGATCTACAAAAATACCAGGGGTCGAAAACCATCGTATCCCAAAACCATGTGCAAAACCATGCACAAAACCATGGGCGTGGACTACCCACCGGAAATTAAGGACAAAAAATTTTTCGCTGGGGCGCTGCCCTGGACCCCGACAGGGGGGGCTACCACCCCCCCTGTGACCCCCCCATTGCGCCCAACACAAATGGGGGGCTATCGCCCCCCTCTCACCCCCCCGTGCGTGCTTAATCGTGGAAAGAATATAACACATACCCAACACAACTAAAGAAATACTATTGTTAACTACATGCATGTCATATCCAGTGGAGACCCAGTTGAGAGATATGTGAAAGGTTCTGTTTAACTATCAGTTGTGACTATAGTGGGTGCACAAGTGAAACCAAACACGCATTGGAGATTCCAATGAGGATTGCACAATCAAGGAAATGCAAGATTGAATTCATTTAGGGATCTTCGTCAACAGGGATTGTGTAGTGGAGGCAGGTTGTCAGGAGGCAGTAAATTGGTGCATGTTTATGCCAATTTTTGTATGATAGTGTGAGATGATTTTATATTGTACTGAGAGCTCTTGGATTAGATTTTTGTATGAGATTGTTTCATGATCCATGATATATACATAATATATGATAGTGGGGTTCTTAGCTTTATGCTTTCCCAGTAAAAACATCTGTGTTATGTGTGATTGATTTTTTTTCATGTGTTTTCAATTGGTGATTAAATTTCCTCAAATATTTAAGTAGAAGGATTCTGTATTTAACAATGGCATATAATTATTAGATTAGGAGAATCCAACAATACATAATTGTATTAAAATTTCTACATGGTATTGGAGCAAAGAATATTGCAATATTGAAGCAGTAGCTGAGTTTGAAGGAATTCATCGACAATGATGTTCCTAAGCCCACTTTGACAGATGCTGCATTACTTGATGTGTGGCAAAAGAAAGTAATGAACATGAGAAGGATTTTGTTGAAAGGTGTGAGAGACCATATTGTCTCAAGCCTTCATGGGAAAGCCACTCCATTTGCAATGTGGAAGGCATTGACAGATATTTTCCAAAGCAGCAGTGTTTGGTCAATTTAGTGTGTCCTAAATTGCTACATTAATTTATCAATCCGGGATTCGTAAGCTGATGAAGTGTGGCGCACTATATGTGCAAGATAACCTATTTCTTATCTTTTTGTCGTTTTTAGTTTTCTAATGTGAGATGGAAATTCTAAAATAAAAACAAATATGGTTATGATTATTCAAGGCAATGATATCCTTTATAATGATTTACCAACTTGAAACTTCAAAAGGAATTTGAAACATACAATGACAAAACTTGAAAGAAAATGAAAATGTGCTGCTAACCTAGTAAATCAAAACAGTGAACTATTGAGCATGAAAACCAAACTATCCTTGCTGCTGTCTAAACACAAAAGAAACTATGCTTAAAGAAATCCAAGAATTGCAACAAAGTAAATCTAAATCAAATTACATCAACTTATATTCTGATCCCTCGCCATTAGTCCAGCTATGGCTTTCGGAGGTAACCATAAACAACTTGAGCAACCTGATATCTAATTTGCAGAAAAAGAAACTAATATCAAACTACACACTCATACTTCAATCCCTCACCATCAGTCCAACTGTGGCTTTCGGAGGTAACTGAAAATGACATGAGCAATTTAATATATCTAATTTGCAGAAAGTAAACTAATATCAAACTACACACTCATACTTCAATCCCTCACCATCAGTCCAGCTGTGGCTTTCGGAGGTAACTGAAAATGACATGAGCAATTTAATATATCTAACTTGCGGAAAGTAAACTAATATCAAACTACACACTCATACTTCAATCCCTCACCATCAGTCCAGCTGTGGCTTTCGGAGGTAACTGAAAATGTCATGAGCAATTTAATATATCTAAATATAACTACTGAAGCAAATGTGCAAGACTGAAATAAACAAAGCAGTACTGGAATTAAGCAAAAACTAAGAGAAATAAATTAGCAGTAGAAAAATATTGATTCCATGTCATTAGTCAAAATATATGCAAATGCCCGGGCTTCCTATTTGTAATCTGAAACAAAAACACTGATCAGTTAACATAAAACATGAAAGATTATGGACAGAAGTAAAGTGTAAAGCATGAAAGATTATAAACAGAGATGAAGCATAAATACCATGAAAGATGCAATGTATAAACACATGAATGACTTATGGCACAATGAGCTTAAAGAAATAAAACAAGAACTATACAATAATGCACAAAACCTCAGCGTGTGCAGGGGCCCTCTGCACCAGCCTTGGCAACAACCTTCAAATACGAATTACGCTTGGAAACAGAGTCTTCTTATATATTAAAATGCAGTCATAACAGAGAGATGATATTACGGCACAGTGGCAACGTAATTACATTACAGAGCTATCTGGAGGCTAATGGAGACTAATCTAATATGTGTATGCAAACGCATTATTTATAACAAAGGAAATATAACTAATTCCCTAAAGTTTATGCTGATAGAAAACACGTAAACCATTACGTCCAGAGATCTAGGATCATGGCCGCGTTGAGGAGTAAATCTATGAAGAGTGGATGTTGGATTCGGCTTATGGAGCCGTGTACAGGTGTTGATGTGTCTCCTGTAAGTTAGAAACGGTCATGCAAATCCTCACGTGATGAGAAACAGAGTCCTGTCACCATGGGACTCTACGGATGACTTCCACTTGGCCACCTTTGACCGCAGCCTCCTTAGGTGATTTTGCTCGAGCCAATAGGACACGATCCATGTCCACATCATTTCTGACTTGCCCATGTGGTTCGTTTTTCCTGAAGACACCTGTAACATAGACTTTCACAAAATGGCTGCGGAAAGTTGCAGCAGCTACGGAAAGTGGCAAGATTCCGCAGCTAAATGAGCAAAAATCTAAATCAAACAGCAAACACAAAATATAGTTAAAAACCATTTTAGATGCTCTTTTTCAATTAATATACAATGATACTGACAACTTGGAAGGTTCAGGTGAGTGAAAAAGGTCTAGAAAGATGTATAAGAAAGATGCAGATTTGAGACTCAACATACCCCCACTGTGAAGGTGTTGCATGTCCTCATGCAACCAAAATTTTGATAATCCTTCTTCAGTTCATATGCCTTGACACTTCAGCCAGTAAATCCAATCCTCTCCTCTTCTTCCTTGGTGTTGCCAACATCCTGGGCTTCTTCATTAAGCATCTAAATTTGATATTAACCAGTGCTCTGCTTAACTTCTGGCATTTCTTTTTCAATTTCTTGTTCTTCTTCTGCCATATTCCCAGATGTAGCATGGTATTATCATGAATGATTTTTTCCAATTTACTTTTTTCCTTCGATGCCTCATTTTCATTTTTAATGTGTTTATTTAAAAGCTCTAGCTCAAAGACTTCCTGTTTCAGTGATTGGACTAGATCATTTTGTACTGTGTGAGGCTGAATGGACGAAGTACTGGGACCTGTAGCTACTTTTTCTAAAGATTCTATATAATCATATACTTCTTGCTGCTTGGGGTCTATATCAGGTGTCATTTTTATTGGGCTGTCCCCAAAATGCCATGAAGGAGAGTTGTCTTCAAAATCTGGCTGAGAAGGGCTCACATCAACATCTGGCTGAGAATGGGATGGAATATGTTCAATGTCTGACTGAGAATGAAATGAACCAGGTTCACTAACTGACTGAGAGTGAGATGGACTATAGTCAGCTGGGGACTGTTCAGATGTTTCTTCTCCCAAATCGATAAAATGAGGTCCCTTCATTTGCGTTTTCCTCAACTTCCCCTTAAGCCTGGAACTTCTTCTCACACGCTGTGGACCACTATC
The DNA here is from genome assembly GCA_034641835.2 of Pinus albicaulis. NCBI lineage: Eukaryota > Viridiplantae > Streptophyta > Pinopsida > Pinales > Pinaceae > Pinus > Pinus albicaulis. The sequence goes on along the minus strand of CM076575.1, from coordinate 2,066,606,827 downwards.
TTTTTGCTTTTTTTTCCCTTTCTCTTTCTTATTGGCTATAGATAACTATTCTTGAAGATGAACCAATCTCTCAGATGACACTTGATGATCTTCTTCTTCGGAAGAAGGGGTTTGATGTATAGCCTCAATATTTTTTCTCTCTTTTGATGTTATTGGCTTTTTACCCTTGATTTCTTTCTTCTTCCTTTTTGACAGTCTCCCTTCCCTACTAGTTCTTTCAATTGTAATAGTAGGAGTAATTTGAGTTTCATCATTTGTTCTTTTTCTCCTACTCCTTCTTGATGTGCTACCTTCAGGAATTTCTTGAGGTTCCTCAAATAAGTTTCTAATCAAAAATTGTTCCCATGTATCCTTCTTCTCCTTTAACTCTTTTTCAATCAAAATTTTTACAAGACCATGGTGATATAGATGTGGTTATACATCCCCTAAATGTTTCTGAACAGTCACAGACATCTTCTTCAAACTATTTAATAGAAAATATGGGAGATTGAGAGTTTGATTATCTAGAAAATTCATCAGCAATCTGGTATGGTACATATACATGGACCCAAAACGGCCTTCACAGGTGATGAATTTTTGAACAACTAGCAACAAAGTAGCCCATTCCTCTTTCAAAGCATGAACATGAATTCCTCTTTTAAAAATAGTTATGTCTATACCTGGGTTATGTATAAATACTCTCCAAGCTTCATCACTAATGCTTTTGTTCTTAAACCATCGTTCACCCTCTTGAAGAAGTTCTGTGGCAGATGCTATAGATGCCTCATTCACCGTAAACTTAAGGTCTCCAATCTCTACTTCCAGGCCATTGAACGACCTTGCAAAAGCTTTTGTCACTTCTTTATGGTAGCCTCTAAACTTTTGGATAAACCGCAGCCACTTTGCCTTCTTCAATATATCCCTGACTTGCGGATGTCCTTCCATGAATTTAGGTCCCTTTGGTTCTGCTCTCAACAATTTACCCATCCTTCTTTCTGCTCTTTAAAAACTTGCCTGCGTGAGGAGGGTTCAATGGAAGTAGGACGACTGAATGAACAGAAATGAGCACGATGACTGTAGGTAGATATCAGAGAGTGGGTATACAGACTGTAGCGTAACAGAGAACGAAATGGGGTGAAGCGGAACAGAGAAGGGTTACGTGAGCACGGCGGAAATGCGGCTGTGAGATTAATAGAACAATAGGAGGAGTATAACACATCCGGCAGTGTTTTAAAATTTGGTGGCTGCAAAATAAATGTAAGCACGTTTAAACAACGGCTACGGATTTTATGCGGCTGAAAGAAGCCGTAGTCAAATCAACTACGTCTTATTGTCATAGGTGGAATATCAGAGTATGAGTGAAGATCGGAGGTTTAATTATGGGACCGTTTGAGAATGAATGCGAGGATTGTGGGAGGATTGTACAGAGATCATGGAGTGATTACGAAGTTTGTCAATATAATCATTTCACATAATGGATGGAGCTTATGGTTTATAACTATATAAAAATGTGTTTTAAATGCTATTTGAAATGAATTTTTACTCATACCTTGGAATCTTTGCCATTTTTCCTTGGTCTTCAATTAATTTCTCCTCATTGATATCTTGAATGCTCCATGTCTTCATAATTGGTCCTCATACCTGCATTTTATTTCATGATTATGGAAATAACATCTGGCTGTACATTCTTTTGAAAAACAGAGTGGTAGCTGCGGAATCTGCTTCTGGCTGCGGAAACTGGTGTCAGCTGCGGAAACAGATGTCAGCTGCGGAAACTGACATAGCTATTATTTGGGTGAGTGGAAATGAACGGATGACAAACGACTAGATGGAAATGGTCATGAAAAAGAATTTTATTGGTGAAATGGAATGAAAAATGAAGTGAAATGGAATGAAGTGGAGTGAAATGAAGTGGAATGGAATGGAGTGGGTGGTCACAAAACTTGTGAACTGAAAGAGAGATTTTTTTATTTTTTTTTTTGGAAAATATAGGGTGTCAGGTGTTCCTGATTTTCACCCAATATTTTCTATATAAGACTGCCAATCAGTGATTGGTTTTCAGGCTTATACAATTTATTTATTTATTTATTTTTTATTTTTTATTTTTTATTTTTTATGTCCTACTCTACTTGAAAAAGAAAATCTTGTTCAAGTATATGAGTACTTCTAGTGGAACCATGTTTGTAACAAGATAATAGATAAACTCATATGCAGGTTTGAAAGATACTCTTTGATATGTACCAGTATATGAGATGCCAACTGTCTTGGTTTAGATGATGTCAGAAGATATTGAATAATTGACCATTGGGATCCGATAACTGAATTGAACCAAGATTCAATGTAATCTTGTCTTCCTTGTCTTTCCTCTATCATGAAATGCAAGTCTTCGGAGATGTGATCTTCATTCATAGAATCTGATGATAGGCATGCATGAGACTTTTCAATCTCTGGTTCCAATATCTTCTCTTTATCAATAGACATCCATGAGTCTTGGACCTCATCTGAGTCTTCTTCTTCTTCTGGTTGTTGTTCTTCAATGATAGCTGGTAAATCATTTTGCAATACCTAAGAATTGTAAGTTGATTGAGGTGTTTTATTGTTGGGGATATGAAATGGTTGTGGAGGTAGTGGAGTGGGGAATCTTTGGGGTGCTTGTGTGGATGGTAATGGGAAAGGTTGAATTGAGGTAAAATGAGGGTGATATTGATGTTGTAGTGGAGGAAAATGGTATGAATAACATTGATGATGGTATTGAGGATAGAGAGGAAAATATTGAGGATATGGTGGATTTCCTTTATAGGGCCTTTGCCAACTTTGTTGCCAAGATTGGTTTTGAGGTTGGGATTGAGATGGCCAAGGTTTCCAAGGTTGATTTTGAGGTTGGGATTGAGATGGTCAAGGTTGCCAAGGCAAGGGTGTTTTCCAATTACCTTGAGATTGTTGTGCATAACCTTGATACTGTTCATAAGGGTATTGCATCATATTGGGTTGATGAGGCTGCCATAGCCCTCTTGGAGCTACATAACAAAGTTGCTCTTGTGCTTGATTTGCTCCATTATCCTTCTGGTAAATTGCCTTCAACCCTGGTAATGATGGGAAATCTTCAGTAGTATGTGATCCTGCACAAATTTTACACATTTTTATGTTATCAAGTGGACATTCATGCAAAGCATGTTTCTTTCTACATTTAGGGAAAAATATAAATGAAGCAACTTTTTGCTTGTTTTTCATTCTTAGCATGTCAGTTTGTTCATTTAAATTACCAAGAATGTTTAGCAAATTGTTAGGTTCAGTTTGACTTACCAATCTTGATGTTGACTTACTTACTCTTGCCATAAATGGATCTTGAGGGGATCTTACACACTTTGCTTTTCCTCTTGATATGTTCTTGCATAGTTCACAAATTTCTTGAAATGACAATCGATAAACATCTCCTTTTCCCACAAGATTAAGAAGATCAATCCATTCATCCTTCATAGCATTTAGTAGGAGAGTTTTTAATGCATCTGATCCTAAATTATGCAATTTAGATCTTTTGATATTATAAGTAAATCTCTCTACTAAATCTTCTAGGCTTTCATCCTCTTTTTGGTTCATGTTAAAGACTTCATTTCTAAGGTCATGGTGCATGCAATAACCTTTATATTTTTGCAAAAATACTCTTTTCATATCATCCCATGTCCTTATAGAATTTGTTCCTAAAGTCATGAACCATCTAAGAGCTCTATCCTTCAATGTTGCCGGAAACAAGTTCAATTTTTGCATGTGCAATGAGTAGCCATAAGATCTACAAATTATTTCAAATTCGAAAAGAAAGGTTTCCGGGTCTTCTGATCTCATACCTTTGAAGTTAGGAAGTGCAGATGGATGGATGTTCTTCATTTGAACATTGATATCAGTTTCTTGAATGGGAAATCCAAAAGGATCTTCCTCATTGTCATCATTTCCATCCATTTCTTCAACCTCCTTTTTCACCTCTTCTTCTACCTACAAAAATATGAATTCATGATGTGGATGTGTGGCTCTTACTGTACCACATGATATAGTGGGTGTAGTAGGTGATTGAAGTTTTTGTTTTTGTTTTTGTTTTTTTTAGATGTAAGAAATAAGGTTACCTAGTTACACTTCCCCGGCAACGACGCCAAAATGTTTGGTCAATTTAGTGTGTCCTAAATTGCTACATTAATTTATCAATCCGGGATTCGTAAGCTGATGAAGTGTGGCGCACTATATGTGCAAGATAACCTATTTCTTATCTTTTTGTCGTTTTTAGTTTTCTAATGTGAGATGGAAATTCTAAAATAAAAACAAGTATGGTTATGATTGTTCAAGGCAATGATATCCTTTATAATGATTTAACAACTTGAAACTTCAAAAGGAATTTGAAACATACAATGACAAAACTTGAAAGGAAATGAAAATGTGCTGCTAACCTAGTAAATCAAAACAGTGAACTATTGAGCATGAAAACCAAACTATCCTTACTGCTGTCTAAACACAAAAGAAACTATGCTTAAAGAAATCCAGGAATTGCAACAAAGTAAATCTAAATCAAATTAAATCAACTTATATTCTGATCCCTCGCCATTAGTCCAGCTATGGCTTTCGGAGGTAACCATAAACAACTTGAGCAACCTGATATCTAATTTGCAGAAAAAGAAACTAATACCAAACTACACACTCATACTTCAATCCCTCACCATCAGTCCAGCTGTGGCTTTCGGAGGTAACTGAAAATGACATGAGCAATTTAATATATCTAATTTGCAGAAAGAAAACTAATATCAAACTACACATTCATGCTTCAATCCCTCACCATCAGTCCAGCTGTGGCTTTCGGAGGTAATTGAAAATGTCATGAGCAATTTAATATATCTAACTTGCAGAAAGTAAACTAATATCAAACTACACATTCATACTTCAATCCCTCACCATCAGTCCAGCTGTGGCTTTCAGAGGTAACTGAAAATGTCATGAGCAATTTAATATATCTAAATCTGACTACTGAAGCAAACGAGCAAGACTGAAATAAACAAAGCAGTACTGAAATTAAACAGAAACTAAGAAAAGTAAATTAGCAGCAGAACAATATTGATTCCATGTCATTAGTCAAAAGATATGCAAATGCCCGGGCTTCCTATTTGAAATCTGAAACAAGAACACTGATCAGTTAACATAAAACATGAAAGATTATGGACATAAGTAAAGTGTAAAGCATGAAAGATTATAAACAGAGATGAAGCATAAATACCATGAAAGATGCAATGTATAAACACATGAATGATTATGGCACAATGAGCTTAAAGAAATAAAACAAGAACTATACAATAATGCACAAAACCTCAGCGTGTGCAGGGGCCCTCTGCACCAGCCTTGGCAACAACCTTCAAATACGAATTACACTTGGAAACAGAGTCTTCTTATATATTAAAATGCAGTCATAACAGAGAGGTGATATTACGACACAGTGGCAACGTAATTACATTACAGAGCTATCTGGAGGCTAAAAGAACTAATCTAATATGCGTATGCAAACGCATTATTTATAACAAAGGAAATATAACTAATTCCCTAAATTTTATGCTGATAGAAAACACGTAAACCATTACGTCCAGAGATCTAGGATCATGGCCGCGTTGAGGAGTAAATATATGAAGAGTGGATGTTTGATTCGGCTTATGGAGCCGTGTACAGGTGTTGATGTGTCTCCCGTAAGTTAGAAACGGTCATGCAAATCCTCACGTGATGAGAAATAGAGTCCTGTCACCGTGGGACTCTACGGTTGACTTCCACTTGGCCACCTTTGACCGCAGCCTCCTTAGGTGAATTTTCTCGAGCCAATAGGACACGATCCATGTCCACATCATTTCTGACTTGCCCATGTGGCTTGTTTTTCCTGAAGACACCTGTAACATAGGCTTTCACAAAATGGCTACGGAAAGTTGCAGCAGCTGCGGAAAGTGGCAAGATTCCGCAGCTAAATGAGCAAAAATCTAAATCAAACAGCAGACACAAAATATAGTTAAAAACCATTTTAGATGCTCTTTTGCAATTAATATACAATGATATTGATGGAAGGTTCAGGTGAGTGAAAAAGGTCTAGGAAGATGTATAAGAAAGATGCAGATTTGAGACTCAACAAGCAGCGACCATATGAAATTGGCGCTGAAGGATGAACTCAGAAAGATCAAAATGGAGAAGGGCAACAATATTCCTAAGTATCTCACAAAGTTTGTCCAATGTCGGGATGAAATGGGGTGTGTGGGAATCATGGTTGTTGATGATGATTTGGTGAGTTTTTCTCTCCTAGAAATTCCTAAGAGTTGGCACAGTTATCAAGACTTTGTCAACAGACGAGAAAAACTGCCGGATTGGGAACTACTGTGGTCAGATCTAGTACTGCAGGAGGAGTTTAGGTGGAACACTAGGAATGGCTCTTCATCAAAGCATGATGATGAAGAGGATTTTTCTTTGGCTACCAAAGCAAGGAAAGGGAAGGGGAATAAATTGCACTCAAAATTCGAGGCTAAAGGAAAGAAGTTGGATTTTTCCAAGTGAAGTGTTTTCACTATCACAAACATGGGCATCTCACCACTAACTGCCCATAGAAAAAGAAGAACAAGAAGGTTGTTGGAGCTACAGTTGGTGAGGCCCTTGCCTCACAATTTGAACTTGATTTATATTTGATCGCATGCTTGGTTTCAAGTGCAATGGGATCGGTGTGGTATCTTGATAGTGGTGCTTCCTTCCACATGAAAGGAGATAAGGAGATTTTTAGTGACTTGGAGGAGAAATATCTCCAAATGCATATAGAGATGGGCGATGATGGACAATATAGTGCAACTGGCATCATGAAAGGAGATAAGGAGATTTTTAGTGACTTGGAGGAGAAATATCTCCAAATGCATATAGAGATGGGCGATGATGGACAATATAGTGCAACTGGCATTAGTACCATTATCTTTGAGAGGGAGTCAGGTAAACCATTTATGTTGAAAGATGTTATGCATGTTCCAGGTTTGAAGAAAAACTTTGTCTCAGTTGTGATGTTGGAGGATAGAGGTTATGACGTTGCTTTCAGCAATGGAAAATCTTTCATGCGACATAAAAAAATGGGTCAAACCAAGAGGATAGGGATTCAAGTCAATAATATCTACAAGCTGGAGGTAGATGGCTATGCTGCAATGGTGGGAAAAGAAGAAGAAGTGGTGAGTCGGGATGAGGGCGAATTATGGCACATGCGATTGGGCCATATTCACCATGGTGCCCTGAAAATTTTGTAGCAGACTTATACTAGAATCCTCAAGGGTACACTTGCGCAGATAGATCAGTGCAAGAGATGTACTATGGGTAAGTTTGTGAAGACCACCTTTCATGAAAAGGAGAATCGTGCTTCGGTAATCTTGGAGAGAGTTCACACAGACGTGTGTGGACCATTCTCGGTTGCTTCAATAGAAAAACACAAGTATTTTGTTATTTTTGTTGATGAATATTCTCGTAGATGCTGGATCTTCATCATGCAGAAGAAAGATCAAACATTGGCAAAGTTCAGTGAGTTTAAAGAATTGGTGGAGAAAGAGTCGGGAAAGCAAGTGAAGGTTCTGCAGAGCGATAATGGTGGTGAAGATATCTCAAACGAATTCAAAGACTTCTATAGAAAAGAAGGAATTCGAAGAGAGCTAATAGCACCTCATAACCCACAATAGAATGGGGTCGCGGAGAGGAAGAATAGAACAACCGTGGGTGCTGCACGAGCTGTGCTGCATGATCAGGGGCTACCAATTCACTTGTGGGAGGAAGCATGCAACACTATGGTTTATGTCAAAAACCATTTTCCTCATAGAGTACTTGGCATGAGTACACCTGAAGAAGCTTTTATTGGTAAGAAACTAGATGTTTCTCACTTTAAGATTTTTGGCTCATCTGTTTATGTGCATGTGACCAAGAAGGCCAGGAAGAAGCTGGAGCTGACTGCTGAAGTTGGGATATTTTTTGGGTACACAGAAACACCCCATAATTATCGTGTGTTCCAAACAGTTGAATGAATATGGTGTGATAAGATATAAAATTAAATGAGGAGAAATCCATGAAGTTTTCGCTTGAGAGGGAGCTAGAATTGCATGCAAAGGAGGAACCGCTTGTTCCCAAAGATGAGTCTCTAGATGTGGATCAGCCACAGGAGGAGGTTCATGGAGTGGAGGAGTCCACTCACGCAGAGCCAAACATCAGAACTGGTAGAAGGCGTACCACAGAAGCTGAGAGGCTGAAGCTTGATGTGGCATAGAATGTAGGAGTCCCTACTTCACAGCATAGACAGAGACAGTATCTTGACCAATTCATTGGATACATGGCTCTCATGAGAAAATTTATTGTGACTAATCCATCTTCCTTTCAGGAAGCAGTGCAGGAGCCCACATGGGTAGATGAAATGGTGGAGGAGTATGACTCCATTGTCAAAAAAAATGCTTGGGAAATTGTTCCAAGGCTGATTGATAAATCAGTGGTAGGTTCAAGATGGATCTACAAGGTAAACCAAGTTGCTGATGGGAGTGTTGAGAAGTATAAGGCAAGATTTGTGGCCCAGGGCTTCTCACAGATTGAGGGGATTGATTATGAGGAAACATTTACTCCTGTCTCTCAATGTTCTTCCATAAGGATCATCCTTTCTCTCTTAGCACAAATGGGTTGGCACATTTATCAGATGGATGTGAAGACTGCGTTCCTTAATGGGATCATTGAGGAAGAAGTGTACATTGAGAAACCTGAAGGATTTATGAGACCTTCAACAGTGAGTCGCGCATGTGTAGACTCAAAAGAGCATTGTATGGGCTGAAGCAAGCACCCCGTGCTTGGTACACTCAGATCGACAGCTATTTCACTGGACTTGGCTTCACCAAGAGTGAGGCGGATGCAAACCTATACCAGATTATGGTGGAGGGTAAGCTTTTATTCATTGTTCTTTATGTTGATGATTTAATACTGACTGGTGATGAGCAACTGATACACTCATGCAAGGAGGACCTTGCAAAGGAGTTCGAGATGAAGGATATGGGCCTCCTTCACTATTTCCTTGGATTGGAAATATGGCAACGAGAAGGTGAAATTTTTGTGTCTCAAGGCAAGTATGCAAGGGAGATACTCGGTAAGTTTCACATGGAGGGCTGCAAAGCCATGGATACTCCTCTTCCAGGAAACTAGAGGAAAGAGGACGCTACATCTGGGGAGGTAGTGGATGCTACTGTCCATCGACAATTGGTGGGTTTGCTCATGTATTTAGTTAATACAAGACCATACATATGCTATGCGGTGAACTAGCTAAGGCAAGCATTGGTTAAGCCTACCAAGCTCTTTTGGAAAGCGGGAAAGCATGTCCTGAGATATCTCATGGGCACATCTGAGTATGTGTTATAGGTCAATTAGGGCACCATTCCCAATGACCTGGTTAACTGGGCATCATCTCCAGGACCAATGAATAAGGGTCTATCATTCCCTATAATTTCAGTTGCTACACACCCTAAGACAAAGAACAAGACAAATCAACCATGACCTCCAATTGCAAAGGTTTCCAAGATTTTAAGTTTATAATATATCATATGCGAGTTCACCAAGGCTACCTCTCAAGGGACTAAGTGCGTTTCATATGCAGGTAGCCCCATTCAAGGCTGCTTTGCAAAGAACTTCTCAACACTCATAGGTGTGTTGGTCACATTGGGAGTGAAATTCTCATTGTTTCGAAATATCCACTTGGCCAGTGCCTTGTAGAAGAATTCACATGTGTCAAACTTCGAATCCTTGTGTCCATTTGACATCTACAATATTGGGAACATGCCTTTCCTATTTTTAGAAATTCATTGATTATAAAACTACCTTCAGCTCATCTATAAATTGAGCACAGATCCTAGTGCTTGCTAAGGAAGAATTTGACTAGAGAAATGCTGGTGGAATTTCAATTGAGGAGCTGATTTGAGTGACATGCTGCTGGAGATATCTGCATTGTGATTGGGCTGGGATGCTGTTGGAGATGGTGACGCTAAATCAATCACTGGGTTGTAACCTCCCCTTCTATCCATTAATAAATATTGTTGTTTACTTTCCCACATATGTATCTGTATAAGCTCATGTTTTCCATATTATGAATTCTTATATGATGTATATGGTTTATGTTTCATTGATTTAACTAAATAAATTGAATAAACATCTTTATTATTGCTATCTTTTGCTGTTTAGTGTTCATCTTTGCAGGAAATATTTTCGGACGTCTAGCTTGGATTTGAAGCTACAACAAGAGCGATAGAAGGTGAATATGAAGCGCTTGGACTCCAAGTAAGTTCTTTGATTTGTTCTGTGTGTCTATTTATAGTTAGGAAAAGTAGTCACAAAGTCTTTAATCTGTTGTTCTAGATAAGCACCTCTCTAGGGAAGAATGTTTTATTGGTAATCCATAATTCCACATAACAAATTGGCAACTCCGCTGGGGAGTTTACCCTTCATCCTAGGTGTATTTGCCTCTGTTTATCTCTGTTTATTCACCCAGTAAATTTTACTCATAAATATTAGGATTTTTGAAATCCAAATTTGCATTAGGAATTAGAAGTGTGTTAAACAACTTTGTTTTTCATTGTACACTGCACCCAATGCACTGTTGGATAGGACACAGTGCTTTGCATAGCACTGTCTCCTATTCAGGCCTGCTTTGCAACGCATTGTCTCCCCTTAGAGACTGCATTGCGCCCTAAAACCATCCAAATTCCATTGAGTTTGTCATTGCATTTTTGTTTTCAGTTTGTTCTCTGTTGTGTTTTGAAAATCCCGAAGCCTCATATTGACCAGTGACCTTATCTACCTCTTCCTCCTTTGAAAGAATAGTTTGTTCAATGTTTATTTAAAGTGTTTTTCTTTATCATTGAATAATTAATTTCAAAGTATTTTCATTGCTGCATTAGATCCATTTGCTTTTGAAAAAGGAAATTGTCGTAAATTCTTCGTTTCATGATAGGATAAATTGTTGTTAAATTCCTCATTTTTCCTTCAAAAGAGAAATTGTTGTTTAATTATTCATTTCTCAAAAGAAAAATGCATTTCTTTTTTGATTTCATGCACTTAGTTTCCTTTTCTGCATTCATAACATTAAAGGGACTTAAAAGAAAAACCTGCATTTGCATATAGTGGATTGTGTGTTTTGCAAAGGAACAATTAGGAAAGCTGCATTTTAGTTTGTGCTCTTTGATTGTATGCTCCCAAACTGATTTCTCTTTCTTTTTAGTAGCTAAGACTTTCATTGAAAAAAGCTAAAAGTGAAAAGTTTGCTTAGCATTCTTAGTTTGCATTTTAGGAATTTCCAATACATCATCGCGGTGAACCTTGAAAGGCAAATTGATAAACAAGATCAACTTAAAATTTATCTCAATTTACCTAACAAAGCATTGGAACCATAATGATAACATTTAGAAGGTCTAGGCTAGAGATGTGTTCCGGCGTCGTAAAACATAGCAGCTGTTGTTAATTGTCTCTGATACATTCCGAGTGTGATAACTCACTCCACGTACGTATGTATATCGTAGCTCGTCCACGTACTTTCGGGTATATTGGGTGGTGTTACAGTACGAAAAGTATAAATGGGTGCTCTCACTATGCAGTTTCACATTAGACAATGCTAATACAGACTTGGGCCTCCACATACCTTTGAGTATATTTGGGAGGACAAATTTAGGTTGCTATCCATCCATAGTGAACCAAGTCGGCCACCTTGTAAATTGTGATAAACTGAACACAACATTCGGGGAGATTGCTTGCTCGTACTTCTTGGTTTGCCAGGAGATATTCTGCAGTTCATAGTTTCCTGGTAATTTTTTTTCCTAGAATTGCCATTTTTTTTTTTTTATTTGTTTTTGGTTAAAATAAATCAGTAATCGTGGAAGAAAAAAATCGTTTCCCCTGTCGTTCACATAGATTAGCATTGAAACCACCTTTACCACCAAACGTTACTTCTATGCGGTGAAGGCGACATCGCTCTACTGAAACCAGTACCATCAGTACCTCTGGTGAAGCATCATCTTCCCATATACTAGAGTTGGCACAAGTTGTTTCTACAAATCCTGGTTTGTCTACTGTTGTCGAGACAGAGTCCTCACAGCTACCCATGGTCACGATCCATCTAATCTGTGAGACCATACCTCCCAAACCTAACGTTGTTCAACTGGAAGTTGATCCGGATCCCATTGTGCTTTAGGGGGCGACTGTTATTGGTCAAACTGGACATCATCCCTAGGACCAATGAAATAGGGTCTATCATCCCCTTATATTTCAGTTGCTATATTCCCTAAGTGGAGAAAATCTTGATCCCGAAGTCGAACAACCAGAATTTGTTCTTGTATTGGTCACTCCAAAATCTATTGTAGCCATTGAGTCTCCCATATCACATAGTCAACCACCTGGTATATACTTCAGTCCAGACGACGAAGTTCTTCCACCCGGTTTGATTTTGATTGAAGAAATATCACAAGACGAGACACCTTTAACTCCAACTCATTTTTGGTAGGAGCTTTACCAGTACGAGTCTTTTACTCAATCACCTTCCTCTGCTTTTTTTTTTATCCTGTTTCATTTTGAGTTCCCATAGAATATATAGGGTATACATTGGGTCATTTGACCATGGCTGAGATAACATCCTAGAATGAACCTGTTATCACCCAAAAAAATTTCAAAACATCATTATGTCAAGTTTGTTTTTGGTCATGGTTCAAAATTGGGTTTAGAAGTCAATTTAGGATTTGATCAAGGGTAGGTTATATTTTCATAAGTTCAAAGCCCATCCTTAAGTTAAAATAAAGTATTTTTTTAAGGTCCATTCATTTTCAAGTATCCATAATTTCCATTTGTGGGTCATTTCCTAAAGTTTCATGTCAAAAATGTGTAATTAGACAAGAAACCTCATTTTCGTAGCGCCACTAGTTCAAAAAAGTTGATTTGCGCTACGAAAGCGCTAATAGTTTCGTAGCGCAAATAGGAAAAACACACTATCGACGCTACGAAAGCGCAGTTTCTAAACTGTCTTGTCATTTGAGTTGAAATATGTCAGAATCCATTGGGAAATGGTAGGTTAGTGGTATGATGAGTCACTTAATGGTGAGATTCAGTGTACTTACCCACGTTGCAGTCATCATGGTCATGATAGGGTATGAATGAGTCATCATTCAGTTATGAGATGACATTTTAAATTCAAAATCTTGATTAATTGGTCATTCTCGTTTCCTTTGCCTCCATTCGAGTGTCTAAGCTCTGAAGTGTCAAGCCAAACCTGTGGCTGTTACAGAGATACCAAGAGGTCAAGAAACTTGGTTCAAAATTTTCAAATTTGATATGGAGCCATGCAAAGAGTTCATGAAACCCGAGTATGCAGATATGGACCTTAATAATGCTATCCCTAGAAGCTGCATCAAAGACACTTATGCAAAGCTGCTGCTCAACATTCAAAGATATTTTACATGTGAAGGCATATATCATAAGGTTTACACATATCATTTCAAGCTGCTTCTACATTTCACTGGTAATATTTCACTCGATTTGCCTTTTTATCTGCATAGGAGTCTTGAAAAAATGGCTGATAAAGTACAAGCCAAATATGAAGGTTGTGAAACATATTTGTTTCATCATGGTTTGATGAAGTTATTGATTTTGAATGAGCTTCAGAAGATAGGCAAGGATTGGTCATCCTTTTTGTTTATAAATGGTTTTGAGTTGGAAACCCTAACTCTTGCTAGAAACCCTAAAACTAAAGGAACTCCATCATCACCAGTAGCAGATTCTAGTCAACCTATGGTTGCAAAACCAAAGGAATTTGCAAAACTGAAGCCAAGGAAACAAGTTGAGAAAAGGACAGAGAAGACACAATGCTTGATACACCAACTCCATCACCTGCAAAACAGAGGTCAAATATTTTCAAAGAGGCAAAACAGAAACAAGATGTCAGCAAGTAGGAAATCAAAAGAGTAACAAGAAGCCAAGTAGTGGCATTAAAAGTAAAGACAGTTGCTACAACTAAAAAGGACAACCTAGTAATTAAGGGAAATTTAGATGACATCCTTCATGCAATTGACATAGAGGAGACACCCATTGTTCAAGCTGAGTTCATTGGAGAAGATGAGCATAAACAGAAAAAGGCTAAGTCTGCAAAAAAGCTTGAGTTTGAAGGGGAGGATGAAACCTTCATCTTTCAAGAAAGAAAACCTATAACTAGGCATGCTAAGAAATTCAAGGAAGGTAGCAAGGAAGTTCAAGAACCTATTGAGACAGCTAACGCCCCTGAAGAAGTGCTTGATCTCTCATCACCTATAGTAAGGCATGCAACCAGTAGAACAAAGAAGGGGAAAGAAGAAATGACAAAGTTTCAACACCTTGAGGAGAAATTGAGGCTGGAAAACCAAGAAATTGTTGTGATGAGAAAGAGGGCTAGAAAGCACAATATTGAGAAAGCAGAGTTTAAAAGAATGAAGGCAATTTGGGAAGGACAAATTGGTTCTATTTCTGAAGTTCCAAGTAGTGAAAAACAATTTTTCAAATGGATAGTTCCAGCCATCAAGGAAGCCAAATTTGTCAGAGTAATAAATACTCACCTGAGAGCTAATAACATAAGACTTAAATATTAAGTGGAGGACTTGGAACAACAGCTGAAATTGATTCAGGATGAGTTAAAGAACAAAGGTGTTAAAATGACAATCATTGAAGAGTCAAAAGCTAAATCAAGTGAAAATGAAGAAGGGACCTCATGAAGGCTGAAATGACTGTGTTTTCAGTTCATATGGCTTTTTGATATGATGGAATCAGTTTTATTTTAGTTTTAGTACATTTGCAATTTCCATTTTGGAAAATTTTGGACAAAACTGCCCACTCAGCAGTTTCGTAGCGCAGACAGTGTAAAAAGGGATAAAAGCACTACGAAACTGCTGTAGATGCTTTTCTTGCCCTTTTTCATCAAATTTTTAGGGTTAAAAACATGAATCAAGAACTAAAAATGCCGAGGAGGATATATTTAAAGATAATTAAGTAAGTTTTGGAGGAAAGAGGTCAATATTTTGAAGAAAAAAAGGTAAAAGAGCAGCGCTACGAAAGGCACTATGAAACTGTGTTGTTTTCGTAGCGCAGTCTATTACAACTCATTTGAATAGTTTGAAGGTGGTTTTGGACAACTGGAGCTGATGGAGGATTTTTGGCAGGTGTTACTTCAATTTCTAATAGCAAAGGACCTCGAAATAATGAGTTCATGATGGTCATAATGTTTCAAGAGTGCAAAGGACCCTATGCCTAGAAAACAGGGGACTGTTTCCCACTTTGATGGAGGTCAGCATTATGGTCATAAATATTTGAAGAGTATCATCCAGATTCGACCATGTGTAAATACACTTGGAAAATGATGTAATTTAGTTTAGATAAGGTTGTTATGGATTGAGATAAGGAGTTTGAATCCTATTTGTAATGGGACTGTATAGTAGATTAGCTGTCTTTTTGTAATAAATACCATGTCATATGGTTATGCAGGGTGTCAAGAGTCATGAATTCGATGTATCTAGCACAAGATAAGATTATCTCATGTTGTAAATGGTCTATAAAGGACCAAGAAGTCGAATGTACCAGGGTTGGATATTTTTTGGCAAAAGACTGTTTTTATCGTAATTTACTGGTTTTTAGCTAATACAGGAGATTTGTACTTAACCAACTTGAGATTCATAAGGAGTTTTATTGTGTTCTTATTATATTTGCATCTCTCTATTATCCCATTGCAGTGGAGTTTGTCTATGTTACTCAGAATTCATCTTTGATGCTCTAACTTCCTATATAGATGAATTGACTGTGTTTTTTACAGTTTCACATGTGTATCTCTTGACTAAAATCTGATATGCCTCAACTTCCATGTTAAGTAGATTTATTGGTTTACTGAAACTATTTTGATTCCACAAGCCCAATGTGTACTTGCTGATGTGATTTTCAACCTACATTTATCATCTATCTAATTATTACACCACATAGAGTTAGCCATCTATACTTTATCAAAAATCATTAACCCTTGAGAGAGCCCTCTCAGGTTGAGGAGGCTATGCCTCAATCAAAAGATTGGTTTGAAACAGTTACATGAGATTGATTTGATTAGAAACCTATCAGGTCCAATTTTGTGATAACATTTTGGTGCGTCTTCCGGGAGTTTGAAGATTATATTTTCTCGAAATTTTGAAGCTGAAATTCTAAAGGTAGCAGGAGCTCAGAAAGTTTTTCGACATTGCATCTACCTTGGTGGCTCCATTCAAAATTTATATGATAAAAGTTGGCTTTGAGAAGGATATACATGAGGATTAATCCTGACCCAGGTCCACCTACCATCGTGGACAATCCAAACACCATTTCTAGAGGTAGTCAAGGCATTTCTAAAATATTAGGTACTCCATCACATTCGAAATCCTTGTCCTCTGAAATTTTAAGAAGTCCTGAAGATAAAAGAGTTGATGTTAAAATTCAAGAGGTTTTGTTTATATCAGAAAGTGAAAAGGAGATAACTGAAATTGTCTTAGACTTGCATAAAAGAGGTATTGATACCTCAGCTCTAGTAACATAGGAAGACAAAGAAGAGTTTTGGGAAGCTGTTACTTCTGAGTTGTTGTTAGAAAAAGAGTCTTTAGAAAAATTGAAAGAGCTTGATCCTTATGAAGTCTTGTTTAAAAGCAAAGCTAGTTTACCTCTTCCAAATTGGATTTCAATTATTAGTCGAACAAAAAGACCAAACAGTCCTCCTCATACCTGTTTTTCATCCTCCATTTTTGCCATCCCTAAAGCTACTACAACCCCTTTAACCATGGCTGGAAATATACCTCTTCCACCTGCTACACCTACTAGATACGCCCCTCTTGTTCTTCCAGCTGTCTTACATGACCTCTTTAGCAAATATGCTGCTAGAATCAAAACTTGGGGAAGTGATAAAGACATTGCAACAAAAGAACATGTGGACCAATTTAATGATTTTATAAACAGGGAGGAGGTGGATGATGAACATGTTAAGTTGAGGTTGTTTGCTCAGAGTTTTATTGGTGAATTTAGGAAGTGGTATAAAGCCTTTACTCCTGGAAGTATTCATAATTGGAATGAGTTTGAAGATACTTTTCTAAGAAAATGGGGAAATAGAACTAATCCAGTACAAGCCCTCACCAAGTATAGCACTTTTAAGAGAGATGCTGATGAATCTGTTCAAAAAATTTCAAAAAGGTTTAACAAGGTGTATGACTCTATTCCTGCCCATTTGAAACCGCCACAAGCCTTAGCTCATATGAGATATGCTGAAGCTTTTGACTATGAGTTTTCTATACTGCTAAGAGAAAAAGAATCCCCTACACTTGTTGAAATGAAAAATGATGCAGTGAAGGTGGAGTTTAATTTGATAGCAACTAAAAAGTAAAAAATGGGTAGGACTAAGTTGAAAGAAGAAGAGAAGACTTCCTCCTCTACCTCTCAGGATAAGCTAGATTCAATGATGAAAACAATGGAAAAGTTGATGGATAGGTTGGCCCTTGGGAATACCTATGCTCCTCCTGCACAACATGAACCTACATTTAGAAACCCTCAGTTCAGGAGACCTCAGAATCAACAAATACCAAGAGAAAATAGAAATCAACAGCCCGATCCTCCAGTGAGACCTCCTTTCCAACAGAACTTGATTGATGAAGAAGATGATCCTAAAATTCTTGAAGATTCTATTCACTGTTTCAATGAAGAAATGTCTGGAATTTTCTTGACTAAAGAATAACATGATCAATCAGACCAAAGAAATCATGGAGAGGAAACATCATATTATCTAAAGGGGTATCAACTTGCTATTTTTGAAATGCAAAAACAATACAATCTCAGAAATATAAATGTGCCTATCATTGCAAACAAAACATAGCCAAAGAAAGATACACCTAAGGTTGCTGATGGCAAGAAATATGCTCCTAAGGTCGTTGAAGGTAAGAAAGATACACGAGCTCTTCCTCCTATCAAAGAAGCTGAAAAATATGTTTTTGTTTTCAGCCTTGAGAATGAAATTTCTAAGATTAAAATATTAGTCCCTTTTGGTGAGATTCTCAAGGTAAATGAATATAGAAGCATGATTGTTAAAATGTTGAATGCACAACGAGGAGCTGCTGATATCTTGAATGTACTAGAGGATCATCCAACCATATACTTGGGTCCAAGACTAGAAGATGAACAGAATGAGGAGGTACCTCCTTTTTATGTGAGCCTTAGCATTCACGATATGAAATTGCATAATGCTATGTTGGATTCAAGGGCCTCTCAAAATCTTATGCCCAAAGTAATCATGGAAAGAATGGGGTTAGAAATAACTAGGCCATATAAAGACTTGTTTTCTTTCGATTCGAAAAGAGTTCAATGCATTGGTTTAATTAAGGATGTTGTTGTTGGTCTAACACAAGTTCCTGCTAAGACTGTGGTCATGGACATTGTGGTAGCAGACATTCCACCAAAGTTTGGTATGATATTATCAAGGTCATAAGCAGCGAAAATCAAAGGTACAATGCAGATGGACCTTACTTATGCCACCATTCCTGTTTTTTGTGAGCAAATAAGACTGTACCGAGAGACAAGAATGGCCTACATGGTGAGTAGTAAATACAAACCCCAAAATTTTACAATTTATGCTCTTGATACTGAAATTGGTTTTGCTATTCTTTTCAATGAGTTGACTAATGAAGTAGAAGAGGAGAGGATAGAAGAAAATCAGAGTTTTGAAATTCAGCAGTTTGAAAATCAGCAAACAGAAGATCAACAAGTCAGTGATAAGGAGGTGGAGGGTTGGTGGTCATTGCATTTTGATGGATTAGCAGGAAGAGAAGGAGTAGGAGCAGGGATTTGGATCACAAGTCCAAGTGATGAGAGTAAGTTCTTTTCCTATAAATTGAACTTTGATTGCATGAATAACATGGTTGAGTATGAATCCTTGATTTTGGGCTTAGAGGTTTTGAAAAGAATGAATTCTCAAAACATTTCTGTTTTTGGAGATTCAGAATTAGTCATTAAACAAATTGAAGGTGTTTATCAAACAAAGGATATAATGATGAGGGAATATAGGAACTTGGTTTTGGACATGTTGGAAAACTTTCAAGATTATTCATTCATGGTCAAAACTAGAGAACACAATTCCATTGCTGATTCTCTTGCTGTCTCTGCATGTATTTTCATTATTCCTATGCATTCCACAGAAAAATATGAGGTTGATATTCGCCATATACCAGCTATCCCTGATAATATTACTCATTGGAAAGTTTTTGAGGATGATCAACAAGTGAAGAAATTTATTGAGCTGAAAGAAGAGCTTGAAAATATACAAGTAGATTAGAAAAATATGCTTGTTGAGACTAAAGGGAATTCTGAAGTTTTGCAACTAAAGAAAAATTCCATACCAAAGGGATTCATAGCTCTTGAATTTTTTTTTGATCAGAATGATGTTTTTAAATCTCCTACAATGCAAGTTGATGATGAAGAAGTTGAGAGCTATAACCTTGGTACAGTATCTATGCCCAAAATGATTAAACTTTCAAAGTTTCTTTCAACTGATATGAAGTTTAAGTATATTGAAATGATGAAGATATTCATAGATGTGTTTGCTTGGAATTATGATGATTTGAAAGAATATGACCCCACTATTATTCAACATACTATTCCCATAAAAGAAAATGAAAAGCCTTTCAAGAAGAAGTTAAGGAGGATCAATCCACTTCTCATGCCATTGATTGAGAAGGAGGTCAAAAAAATCTTTGATGCCAAAATCATTTTTCCAATTAGATTTTCAAATTGGCTTGCAAACTTGGTTCCAGTTAGGAAAAAGAGTGGAGAAATCAGAATATGTATTGAATTCAGAAATTTGAATAAAGATTCGCTGAAGGAAAATTATCCTCTCCCAAATATGGACCAAATTTTGCAAAATATTGTTGGTTCTCAGAGAATGTCTATGCTTGATGGTTTTTCAGGTTATAATAATATCCTTGTATATCTAATGATCATGAAAAAACAAACTTTACTACACCATGGGGTACTTTTATGTATGCTAAGATGCCATTTGGTCTCATGAATGCAGGAGCTACTTTCCAGAGGGTAATGGATATTGCTTTTTCTAAAGAGAAAGACAAGATGGTGGTTGTTTATCTTGATGACATAACAGTCTTCTCAAGGAGGGAAAAAGATCACTTGAAGCATCTAGAAAGAATTCTGCTGAATTGCAGAAGGTTTGGAATCTCTCTAAATCCCACCAAAAGTATTTTTGATTTAACTTCAGGTAAATTACTTGGACACATAATTTCTAAATATGGGATTAATATTGATCCAAACAGGGTCAATGCAATTCAAAAGGTGGATTTTCCAAGAAGCAGGAAGGATATTCAATATTTCCTTGGAAATGTAAATTTTGTCAGGCGATTTATTCCTAATTTTGCTGAGATTGTGAAGGAAATGACAAGGATGCTGAAGAAGGGAGCTGAAATTAAGTGGAAACAGAAGCAAAGCACTCATTTGAGGAGATCAAAAGGGCACTTACCCAAGCACCGGTATTGATCAATCATGATTTCTCAAAAGAAGTTCTGGTTTTTACTTTCGCATCAGAGAATACTATTGCTGGAGTTTTGCTACAAAAGGGACATCAAGGTATTGAGCAACCTATTTCCTTCTTTAGTAGGACATTAGCTAACTCTGAGCTGAAGTATAATATCTTAGAGAAGAAAACTTATGCCTTGGTGAAGGCTATCAAAGATTTCATAATTTATATTCTGCATTCTCATATTGTGGATTTTGTTCCTAATACTGTTGTGAAAGACATCCTCACTCAAGCTGATCCTGATGGTAATAGGGGAAAATGGATTGCTAAATTGATGGAGTATGATATAGATACTAAGCCAAAAAAATTGGTAAAAGGGAAAGGCTTAGAAAAGATGATGGCGCTGTCAAATTTTGACTGTCTTGACATAAACCTATTTGCAGAAATATCAAAAGTTTCAGATGAGGAAGAAGAACTAGTCCCTATTGAAGAGAAATACATCACTTCAGATTGGTACAAGGAGGTTATTTTTTTCCTACAACATCATAAATCACTTGATGATCTAGAAAAGTCTAAGGCAAGGTTTGTAAAGCTAAAATCCTTGAGATATTTTATTTTTGACAGAAATCTGTTTTGGAAGGATACTGGTGGAATTTTGCTGAATTTTTTGCTCAAAGAGGAGGCTGATAAAGTAATTGAGGAGTTCCACAAAGGAGATTATGGAGGTCACCATTATTGGAAGGCCACAGTGAAAAAGATTATTAGAGCAGGGTATTATTGGCCTACAATTTTTAAGGATGTCTACAAAAAGATTGCTGCCTTCCATGAATGCCAGATTTTCGAGGGTAAGAAGAAGCTTGTACCTTTACCGTTAATGCCAATCTATGTGGAAGCACCATTTTAGAAATGGGGGCTATATTTTATTGGAGATATTCATCCATCATCATCAGGGTAGCATCGTTGGATTCTTACAGTAACTGATTACTTCACCAAATGGATTGAAGCAATACCAACTAGGCAAGCAAATGATTCTGTGATTATTTATTTTTTAGAAAATAATATATTGTCTAGGTTTGGTTTCCCTATGAAGATTATAACTGATAATGCACAGGTATTTAAGTCTAAGAAGCTGATCAATTTCTTTCATCAATATCATATTACTCTTGGGAATTATACTGCATACTATCTGCAAGGGAATGGTCTTGCTAAATCTTCTAACAAGAGCATTGTGAGGATCATTAAAAAGGTGTTGTAGGAGAATAAGAAGGCTTGGCATTTAAAGCTGAAGTATGCCTTATAGGCTGATAGGATATGCAAAAAAAGGTCAATTGGAACCTCACCATATGAACTGGTATATGGGGCTGAGGCCATTTTTCCTACATCTCTAGGGGTACCTGTTATGAAGCTGATTCAAGGGTTAGAAGAGGAACCAAATGCAGTGTAGAGGAGAATCAATCAGTTAATAGCTTTGTAGGAGAAGAGGAATAAATTTTATAACAAAAATCAACAATATCAAAACAGAATCAAGAGGACATTTGATAGGAAGATCAAGGAGAAAAGTTTTCAAATTCAAGATGAAGTGCTGAAATGAGAGGCCACAATTGAAGAGAAAGGAAAACATGGTAAGTTTGAGAACTTATGGAAAGGTCCTTTCAATATAGCTGTTTTCCATGGAAAAAATACTTACATACTGCAGGATATGGATGGAAAATCATATGCTGGAGGAACTGTCAATGGCAGGTTTTTAAAGCATTACTCTTCCTAAAAATCTGATTGATCATTCGTGTCATCGTACATATTCCATTTTATGAGTTTTTTTGCTAATAATGACAAGCTAAATCAGCAAGATTGAGCCCGAGGTGAAGGCCATTATAGCTTGAGGAGAAATCTTGGAAATTTCAAAGTTTTTCTGTTTTGGTCAAGAAAATGGATAGAAGCACTAAGACTACTAGTTCTTAGTGTATCACAGGGGCACACTATCCCAAGTGGAGCTACTATTATCACCCAATTTTTTTTGAAAACATCATTGTGTCAAGTTTGCTTTTGGTCATGGTTCAAAAATGGGTTTAGAAGTTAATTTAGGATTTGATCAAGGGTAGGTTAGATTTTCATAAGTTCAAAGCCCATCGTTAAGTTCAAATAAAGTATTTTTTTAAGGTCCATTCATTGTCAAGTATCCATAATTTCCATTTGTGGGTCATTTCCTAAAGTTTCATGTCAAAACTGTGAAATTAGCCAATAAACCTCGTTTTTGTAGCGCCACTAGTTCAAAAAATTTGATTTGTGCTACGAAAGCGCTAATAGTTTCATAGCGCAAACAGGGAAAAATACACTGCCAGGCTACGAAAGCGCAATTTCTAAACTGTCTTGTCATTTGAGCTGAAATATGTCAGAATACGTTGGGAAATGGTAGGTTAGTGGTATGATGAGTCAGTTAATGATGATATTTAGTGTACTTACCCACGTTGTAGCCATCATGGTCACGATAGGGTATGAATGAGGCATCATTCAGTTATGAGATGACATTTTAAATTCAAAATCTTGCCTAATTGGTCATTCTCATTTCCTTTGCCTCCATTCGAGTGTTTAAGATCTGAAGTGTCAAGCCAAACCTGTGGCTGTTCCATACAAAGGTTTTCTACATCTTAGTAAAGTGAGGCTGATATAAAATAATCAAGCGAGGCTGTTATTTCACATATTCAAGCAAGGCTGATTCAATTTATCAAGCGAGGCTGATAGGTTTTCTGTGAAGCATGCAGAGGAAAAGAAAGTCCATAGAGGGGGACACTGCTTGAGACATGAGCCTGAATATGTGAAGTCCATAATTGAAGACCTAGCAGTGATGGAGGCGTTCAAAAGAGTAGGTTGTCTTCGGTTTTGTGAAACGTTGTAGGGTTTCCACACAGGTTTCCAAAGAATTTTCCTTGAACTTCAATGGAACAACTAACAAGGTTGGGATGCTAAGTGTATCAATTTCACCAGAGATTATTTCTGTTGTTACAGAGATACCAAGAGGTCAAGAAACTTGGTTCAAAAATTTCAAATTTGATATGGAGCCATGCAAAGAGTTCATGAAACCTGAGTATGTAGATATGGACCTCAATAATGCTATCCCTAGAAGGTGCATCAAAGACACTTATGCAAAGCTGTTGCTCAACATTAAGAGATATTTTACATGTGAAGGAAGATATCATAAGGTTTACACATATCATTTCAAGTTTCTTCTGCATTTCACTAGTAATATTTCACTCGATTTGCCTTTTTATCTGCATAGGAGTGTTGCAAAAACGGCTGATAAAGTACAAGCCAAATCTGAAGGTTGTGAAACATATTTGTTTCATCATGGTTTGATGAAGTTATTGATTTTGAATGAGCTTCAGAAGATAGGTAGGGATTGGTCATCCTTTTTGTTTATAAATGGTTTTGAGTTGGAAACCCTAACTCCTGCTAGAAACCTTAAAAATAAAGGAACTCCATCACCACCAGTAGCAGAGTCTAGTCAACCTGTGGTTGCAAAACCAAAGGAATTTGCAAAACTGAAGCCAAGGAAACAAGTTGAGAAAAGGATAGAGCAGACAAAAGTGCTTGCTACACCAACTCCATCACCTGCAAAACAAAGGTCAAATATTGTCAAAGAGGAAAAACAGAAACAAGATGTCCACAAGCAGGAAATCAAAAGAGTAACAAGAAGCCAAGAAGTGGCATTAAAAGGAAAGGCAGTTGCTACAGCTACAAAGGACAACCCAGTAATGAAGGGAAATTTAGATGACATCCTTCATGCAATTGACATAGAGGAGACACCCATTGTTCAAGCTTAGTTCATTGGAGAAGATGAGCATAAACAGAAAAAGGCTAAGTCTGCAAAAAATCTTGAGTTTGAAGGGGAGGATGCAACCTTCATCTTTCAAGCAAGAAAACCTATAACTAGGCATGCTAAGAAATTCAAGGAATTCAGCAAGGAAGTTCAAGAACCTATTGAGACAGCTAAAGCCCCTGAATAAGTGGTTGATCTCTCATCACCTACAGTAAAGAATGCAGCCAGCAGAACAAAGAAGGGGAAAGAATAAATGACAGAGTTTCAACATCTTGAGGAGAAATTGCGGTTGGAAAACCAAGAAATTGTTGTGATGAGAAAGAGGGATAGAAAGCACAGTATTGAGAAAGCAGAGTTTAAAATAATGAAGTCACTTTGGGAAGGAAAAAATGGTTCTATTTCTAAAATTTCAAGCATTGCAGAACAATTTTTCAAATGGACAGTTCTAGCCATCAATGAAGCCAAATTTGTCAGAGTAATAAATATTCACCTGAGAGCTAATAACAGAAGACTTAAAGATCAAGTGGAGGACTTGGAGTAGCAGCTAAAATTGATTCAGGATGAGTTAAAGAACAAAGGTGTTCAAATGATAATCATTGAAGAGTCAAAAGCTAAATCAAGTGAAAATGAAGAAGGGACCTCATGAAGGCTGAAATGACTGTGTTTTTAGTTCATATGGCTTTTTGATATGGTGGAATCAGTTTTATTTTTAGTTTTAGTACATTTTCAATTTCCATTTTGGAAAATTTTGGACAAAACTTCCCACTCAGTAGTTTCATAGCGCAGACAATGTAAAAAGGGAGAAAAGCGCTACGAAACTGCTGTAGCGGCTTTTCTTGCCCTTTTTCATCAAATTTTGAGGGGTAAAAACATGAATCAAGAACTGAAAATGTTGAGGAGGATGTATTTAAAGATAATTAAGTTAGTTTTTGAGGAAAGAGGTCAAGATTTTGAAGAAAAAAGGGTCAAAGAGCAGCGCTACGAAAGGCGCTACGAAACTGTGTTGTTTTCGTAGCGTAGTCTATTACAATTCATTTGAACAGTTTGAAGATGGTTTTGGACATCTGGATCTTAGGGAGGATTTTTGGTAGGTGTTAATTTAATTTCTAATAGAAAAGGACCTCGAAATAATGAGTTCATGATGGTCAGAATGTTTCAAGAGTGCAAAGGACCTTATGCCTAGAAAACAGGGGACTGTTTCCTACTTTGATGGAGGTCAGCATTATGGTCATAAATATTTGAAGCCTATCATCCAGATTCGACCATGTGTAAATACACTTGGAAAATGATGTAATTTATTTTAGATAAGGTTGTTATGGATTGAGATAAGGAGTTTGAATCCTATTTGTAATAGGATTGTTTAGTAGATTAGCTGTCTTTTTGTAATAAATACCATGTCATATGGTTATGCAAGGTGTCAAGAGTCAGTAATTCGATGTATCTAGCACAAGATAATATTATCTCATGTTGTAAATGGTCTATAAAGGACCAAGAAGTCGAATGTACCAGGGTTGGACATTTTTTGGCAAAAGACTGTGTTTATTGTATTTGACTGGTTTTCAGCTAATACATGAAATTTATACTTAACAAACTTGAGATTCATAAGGAGTTTTAGTGTGTTATTATTCTATTTGCATCTCTCTATTATCCCATAACAATGGATTTTGTCTATGTTACTCAGAATTCATCTTTGATGCTCTGACTTCCTAAATAGATGAACTGACTGTGTTTTTTACAATTTCACATGTGTATCTCTTGACTAAAACTCTGATATGCCTCAACTTCCATGTTAAGTAGATTTATTGGTTTACTAAATCTATTTTGACTCCATAAGCCCAATGTGTAATTGCTGATGTGATTTTCAACCTACATTTATCATCTATCTGATTATTACCCCACATAGAGTTATCCATCTATACTTTATCAAAAATCATTAACCCTTGAGAGAGCCCTCTCAGGTAGAGGGGGCTAAGCCTCAATGAAATGATTGGTTTGAAATAGTTACATGAGATTGATTTGATTGGCAGCCTATTAGGTCCAATTTTGTGATAACAGAATCATATATTTCAGCTGTGACAACATCTACTATTGCTTCATCTTCGATGATTTGTCCATTGAATTCACCCATTTCATCATCTAGAATTCTATTTGGTTCCTCCTTTATGAGTACTAAATGGATTGATCCTTTATTCACATCGTCAGTGAAATATAAAGCTGATACCATCAGTTATTCTCCTTGGTGGCAGGTGATACCACATAAATTACCCTCGAAAATTTCAAAATTCAATGGAAACCTTGGAGAAGACCCATCAACGCATGTTATAACTTATCATTTGTGGTGCTCATCAAGCTCCTTAAATGATGACTTCGTTAGACTAAATCTTTTCCAACACACATTCACTAGTCTAACTACATAATGAGGATAGTTCTTTTATTGTGTCAACCTCGTTAAAAAATGAAACAGGCCATGAGGATAATTCTTTTTTCTTGTGTCAACCTCGTTAAAAAATGAAACAAGTACCTATGAGGATAGTTCTTTTTTCTTGTGTAAACCTCGTTAAAAAATGAAACAAGTGCCTATGAGGATGGTTCTTTTACTTAGTCAACCTCGTTAAAAAATGAAACAGGTCATGAGCATAGTTCTTTTCCTATGTCAAGCTCTTTAAAAAATGAAACAAATCCTCCCTTATAATGAAGTTTCATTCCATCCAGCTATCAGAAACTAGTAATCTACTTAGCTGAATGAAATCAAGCTTGGGGGGCATTTGACATGTGCTCTTACAGGGGGCATTCAAAACATTCTTACCAATTGCACACAACCAACAGTTGAAGTTCAAGGGTAAAAATAGGTTCAGAGCTCCAAAATACAAATGGTAAAAATGAATGGTAAATCTCTTTTAATTAGTCATTTGATTATTTGTAATGGATATTTATTGCTGTAACTATGGTTTTATTCATTTTTTATCACGAAACAAGTATTTTTAATCCATTTGACGTTGTTATGAACAGGTTTGCAACTGATGAGAAGATTAGTCATGCAGATTTATTTCAAGAATGATTTGACCACAAAGCATATTTTTTCTCCTTATTTTTCGTGCTTTGTTAAAAATGAAAAAGGATTTGAAGCACATTTTTATCTCTTTTTCGAGATTCGATAACAGCGAATAAGGAACCCCTGGAGTCTTCTTTCAGTGCTTTTCAGACTCCGATAATATGAAAATATTTCCAAGCACTTGTATTTTCGAGATCGTAAAATTAAATGAATTGATATCTACTAAGTATAAGTTTAACCCTTTTCCGGACAGAGATAGATTATTTATGAAAAAGAAATACCTTGGTCAAACATGACCAAAGAGGTTCTCTTAGATATTATTTTACACTTTTTCGGATCTGAGTGACAAATTTACGAAAAATTACTTATGGAGTTCTCTTTCGTCCTCTTTTTCAAACTCTCTAAATATGAAAAAGGACCGGGCTATCACTGCTGTTAAGCTCCTTAAAACATAAAATAGTGACGAGCTTGTTGATCATGGAAATAATCAAGTTTCGTTCATCGCTAGACTCATTAAATTATTAAATAGCGATACAATGTTCACTCGAAGGGTTGAATTATAGATCAAGCATATGTTATCCTCCTCAAGCTTTTTAAAAAATAAAGAGGTACTGGTCGACAAATGACTGGGGAAAATTTGGGAAAGTGAGAAGAAATTTTTACGGTAGTAGGTTGCTCTTGAACATGACACTTCACTCCATCACTGTGACTATTTGGGTTGGGTAATCTTCTTGACGGTTCATTCATACCTATTTTTCATCATACCTTCACTTTGGTTTTGGGTCAATGTTGCCAACTCATCTCAGTTTCGCCGATATGTTCAAGAGAATTCATCCAGTGAATACTCATCCTTCCGCAATACTCATAAAACTTCATTCTCATGACCGTCATCCCTGAAAATTGCTATATCAAGTCATACCTTTGTCTCTGAAATTAGTAACTCTCGTTTCATAATAATTTGACTTCCTGTCGACGATAAATAATTATCCAGGAAGTTCACTTAGAAACATCTGATTCCAGTACCATGAGGCTTGTTACAACATCGACAAGATCCTCGCTTCCGGACCTTTGATCGAAAGATTTTGTTTAGCGTTCGACATCAAATCATCTATTCACGCCTTACAAAATGTATTGTAGTAACTTGAGGGCCATTACCATTAATGGTGGTTCTCTCGCATTTGTTAACAACTCCCAACATTGGCTGGTAATCAAACAATGTCTTACCATGTTCGACTCCAAATCATATATTCGCATTGCTAGACTTGTACTCGAATAATCGATTGAACAGGATAAGAAGACCTTAGATCTAGTTTCATCCATCCGGGCTGCGATTTCAGGATTGTTGTACACATCATCTGTATGGTGACCTTACATACAGATCATCATCCGAACATGGGCCTATATATGTAGGCATGTCTGTATTGGGAAACATTCCAATATAGACGACTTTTTGAATTATGTACATGTTATTAGATTGTTTATGTGCTGAACATGGGAATGCTTACCCTCAGAAATTTGTGATCAAAGAGGATATATCATGATGTAATGTATTGTAAGATTGATGCAGGTCACCATTCCGCTTCATCTCTAGCCCATCACAGTGTAAAGCATCTCAATCAAAATATTGTTATTATTATTCTGATGAAAGAAAAATCCATAAGAAATATTATTCTTACGAAATTTGTTATGTGGAATTATGGATTACTGATAAAACATTCTTCCCTAGATAGGTCCTTATCTAAAACATGAGATTAAAGAATTTTCGACTACTTTTCCTAACTATAAATAGAGACACAGAACAGATCCAAGAACTTACTTGGAGTCCAAGCGCTTCCTATTCTCCTTCTGTTGCTCTCGCTATAGCTTCAAATCCAAGCTAGATGTATGAAAATATTTCCTGCAAACATGAACAATAAACAACAAAATATAGCAACAATACAGATTTCTATTCAAGTTATTTAGTTAAATTAATGAAACATAAATCATATACATCAAATAAAAATTCATAATATGGAAAACATGAGCTTATACAGATACATATGTGGGAAAGTAAGCAACAATATTTATTAATGGATAGAAGGGGAGGTTACAACCCAATGTTTGATTTAGTGTCACCATCTCCAGCAGCATCCCAACCTCATCACAATGTAGATATCTCCAGTAGCATGTCACTCAAATCAACTCCTCAATTGAAATTCCACCAGCATTTCTCTACTCAAATTCTTCCTTAGAAAGCACTAGGATCTGTGATCAATTTATAGATGAGCTGAAGGTATTTTTACAATCAATGAATTTCTAATAATAGGCAAGGCATGTTCCCAATCTTGCAGATTTCAAATGGACACATGGATTTGAAGTTTGACACATGTGAACTCTTCTAGAAGGCACTGGCCAAGTGGAGATTCTAGAAAAATGAGAATTTCACTCCCAATGTGACCAACGCACCTATGAGTGTTGGGAAGTGCTTTTTAGAGCACCTTGAATGGGGCTACCTGCATATGCAACGCACTTAGTCCCTTGAGTGGCAGCGTTGGTGAGCTCTCATATGATATATTATAAACTTAAAATCTTGGAAACCTTTGCAATTGGAAGTCATGATTGATTTTTCTTGTTCTTTGTCTTAGGGCATGCAACAACTGAAATGATAGGGAATGATAGACCCTTATTCATTGGTCCTGGAGATGATGCCCAGTTAACTATGTCATTGGGAATGGTGCCCAAATTGACCTATAACAATTTCCCCCTAAAGCATGAAGTCAGAATAATGATAAAAATATTTTGATTGAGATGCTTTACACTATGATGGGCTGGAGATGAAGCGGAGTGGTGACCTGCATCAATCTTACAATTCATTACATCATGATATATCCTCTTTGATCACAAATTGCTGAGGGTAGGCATTCCCATGTTCAGCACATAAACAATCTAATAACATGTACATAATTCAGAAAGTCATCTATATTGGAATGTTGCCCAATACAGACATGCCTACAGATATAGGCCCATGTTCGGATGATGATATGTATGTAAGGTCACTGTACAGATGATGTGTACAACAATCCTGAAATCGCAGCCCGTATGGATGAAACTAGATCTAGGGTCTTCTTATCTTGTTCACTCAATCATTCGGGTACAAGTATAGCCATGTGAATATATTATTTGTAGTTGAACATGGTAAGAAATCGTTTGATTACCAACCAATGATGTGAGTTGTTAACAAATACAATAGAACCACCATTAATGCCAATGGACCTCAAGGTACTATAGTATATTTCGTAAGGCATGAATAGATGATTTGATGTCGAACACAAACAAAATATTTCGGTCAAAGGTCCAGAAGCGAGGATCTTGTCGATGCTATAACAAGCCTCATGGTACTGGAATCAGATGTTTCTAAGTGAACTTCCTGGATAATGATTTATCGTTGACAGGAAATCACCTTATTGCAAAACGAGAGTTAATGATTTTGGAGACAAAGGTATGACTAGCATTTTTCAGGGATGACAGTCATGAGAATGAAGGTTTATGAGTATTGTAGAAGGATGAGTATTCATTGGATGACTTCCCTTGAACATATCTGTGACACTGAGATGAGTTGGTAGCATTGACCCAAAACCGGAGTGAAGGTATGATGAACCAGAGCTATGAATAAACCGTCAAGAATATTACCCAACCCAAATAATCATAGAGATGGAGTGAAGTGTCATGTTCAAGAGCAACTTGTTATCGTAAAAAGTTCTGCTCACTTTCCCAAATTTTCCCCAGTCATTTGTCGACTAGTACCTCTTTATTTTTTAACAAGATTAAGGAGGATAACATATGCTTGATCTATAATTCAACCCTTCGGGCGAAGAATGTATCACTATTTAATAATTTAACGAGTCTAGCAATGAATGAAACTCGATTCTTGCCATGATCGACAAGCCTGTTACTATTTTATGTTTTAACAAGCCTAATGACAGTGAGAGCGCGATCCTTTTTCATATTTAGAGAGTTTGAAAAAGAGGATGAAATAAAACTCCATAGGTAATTTTTCGTAAATTTGTCGCTCAGACTCGAAAAAGTGTAAAATAATATTTGATAGAACCTCTTTAGTCATGTTTGACCAAAGTATTCTTTTTCGTAAATAATCTATCTTAGTCCGGAAAAGGGTTAAACTTATACTGAGTAGATATCAATTCATTTAATTTTACGAGCTCGAAAAGACAAGTGCTCGGAAATATTTTCACATTATCAGAGTCTGAAAAGAGCTAAAAGAAGACTCCAGGGTTCCTTTTATGCTGTTATCGAAGCTCGAAAAAGAGATAAAAGTGCGCATCAAGTCCTTTTTCATTTTTAACAAAGCTTGAAAAATAAGGATAAAAGTATGCTTTGTGGTCAAATCATTCTTGAAATAAATCTGCACGACTAATTTTCTCATCAGTTGTAAAACCTGTTCAGAACAACATCAAATGGATTAAAAATACTTGTTTCAAGATAAAAATTTAATAAAACCATAGTCACAGCAAAAAATATTAATTGCAAAAAATCAAATGACTAATTAAAAAGAGTTTTACCATTCATTTTTACCATTTGAAAGTTACCACTCACATTTTTGGAGCTCTGAACCTGTTTTTGCCCCCGAACTTTAGCAGTTGATTTGGTGCAATTGGTAAGAATTTTTTGAATGCCCCCTGCAAGAGCACATGTTGAATTCCCCCTGCAAGAGAATATTCCCCCCAAGCTTCATTTCATTCACTTAATTAAACTATTGGTTACTAATAAATGGATGGAATGCAGGTTCATTTACGAGATTATATGGAAGACTCGTCGTAATTAGGAGAGGATTTGTTTCATTTTTAAACGAGCTTGACACAGGAAAAGAACTATGCTCATGGAACCTTGTTTCATTTTTTAGCGAGCTTGACACAAGAAAAGGAACTATGCTCACGGTCTGTTTCATTTTTTAACGAGGTTGACACGGAAAAAGAACCATCCTCATGGGCACTTGTTTCATTTTTTAACAAGGTTGACACAAGAAAGAAGAACTATCCTCATAACTTTGTTTCATTTTTTAATGAGGTTGAAATAGAAAAAGAACCATCCTCATAAGCACTTGTTTCATTTTTTAATGAGGTTGACATAGAAAAAGAACCATCCTCATCACTCTATTTCATTTTTTAACAATAATAACAATAATAATATTTTGACTGAGGATAGTTTTTTTTTCTTGTGTTAACCTCGTTAAAAAATGAAACAAGTACCTATGAGGATGGTTCTTTTTCTGTGTCAACCTCGTTAAAAAATGAAACAGAGTTATGAGGATGGTTCTTTTCCTGTGTCAACTGTTGAGCCTCAAAATTGTGCTTTCTTTCATCTTACTTTACCTAATTTTCCTTTGTCCATTGCTATCCTAGACCCAATTGATCAATGAATTTAGTTGAAATTACTTTTAGAATGATTAACATGACTGACTTGCTAAAGTTTTATGATTTTTTCCATTGTAATGCATTTTGACTGGAACTAGCTGCAGAATGCAGACATTCCGTAGCTAACCGGCGATTCTGCAGCTGTCTTCACGTTTGAGTATGTTCCAGGTGGCCTCTCAAGAAAAACCGCATATGGGCATATTCCACGTCATGTCTACATGGTTCGTTGCTCATCATGAAGGAAGAAACGAATTCTGGGTATGGTTTTGATACGTGGGAACACATTTAGGAAGGCAGACTTCTATTAGGACTGTCTCAGTCCAGATGTCCTTTTCCTTGTCACGCAGCCACTTCAAGAGTCCTAATGTGATTCCGATAAGGAAAGACAATGTTCTTGAAATTGTTGCAAGTCTTGTTATTTACATTTGTTATATAAACACTTGGGAAACCGAGAGCTAGGCTAGATTTTGTTCTAGATTTTGCTTAGATTCTGTGCTACATTTCTGAAGACGCAGATTGCTCTGTTCAAGTTATTTCACTTTTAATGAAGCAGACAGTGTTTTTTTGAAAGCGTTGATTTGATTTGGAGTTAGATTCCGTCAGGTGGTAGAGGGCCCCTGCCTCTTGCACGGATTTATTTGCGTAAATTAGATAAGTATTCTAGTTGCCTTTACGTTTTTGAAGTTGAATTCGTAGTTGTTTTCATTTAGCTACTATAGTTATACTCATTCTAACTCTTCCAAAAGAAGAAGCTCTTCCAAAAGATTATAATGATGAATGGGAATTGGCTATAATATTGTAGGATTTAATTGTAATATCTTTTATTCACCATCACAATTATACTTATGCTAAGCACTCTTCCACAAGAAGAAACTCTTCCAAGAAATATTTATACTGTCTTAAGCATGATTGTGATCTTGAACGTTTTAGTTGTGTGTTTTCACTAAGTACCATAGTTGTTCTTGCTCTTAAACGCTTGTCCAAAATATCATAATGACGAGTGGGAAATGGCTATGATATCTTAGTTTTTCATTGCTTTTAGTCTTTATGTTTGCATGTGCATTCAATTACACAGTCAGGATTGTTCTAAAAACTCTTCCAAAAGAAGGAACTCTTCCAAAATACCAATCATGATGGACAAACAGACTGTATAATTCCATAGAATAATGCATGATAGCATAGTTAGGATACTCCGGAGTTTAATTGCACTTAACTCATGCTCAGTTGTTCTGTTTTAAGTTTGATAATGACTTGTAGTTCAGCACTGTTTTAGATTAGTGACATCTTAAGTTCAGTTTTAGCTTAACTCATTGCATTTGCACTCCACATTCAGTTGTCATTCACTGCACATTAGATTACTTCAGTTGTTAAACTTAACAAAACAGCCTTCATTATTTACAAACCTCTTCTTGTTCTAAAATCTATAATTGATTCATAACCATATGAACAGAAGACAATATCATTTTAAGGCCTGAAGTACTTCTGCAACTTCCTTATCATCTCACAAACAAACATTTCCTCAAAAGACTATTTCAAAAATCCATAACCTTTGAGTGAAGTGTAGTGTCATTAAACTAAGTTGCAGAATAGAGTTAGGAACTAGATTTAGAGTAGAAGATCTTATGATGGTATAAATGTTTTATTCCAAATTTGCTTCAACAAATCTCTAATCAAGGATGAAATGTTGCATCATTATAAGCTAGTTGTTTAAACTGTTTAGTTAGGAGGATTTGCATATTTAGTTGATCATTTCTCAAGTTGAGTTTATGTTTTGAATCATTTCCTTAGAATTCATTATCAAGATTTATTTCTTCTTAGTCATAGTTTAGATTTGATTCTGCTTCAGTGTTTGCAATTGCATTTGTCATTTGTCATCAACCAATTAGGCTTCACTCTGTTTTTAATCACCAGCTCCTTTCCATTAGCTTTCTAGTCATCTTTCTTGTGAACATAAAACCACCAAAAGACCAAAAACATCATAAATCATCACAAAAGACCAAAAACATCACAAAACACTACACACAACGCATTAGGAAACAAGCACCTAGGTACATACGGTACACTTCACTTCAGCAGTTTACAAATCCTGGTTGACAATTAAATGAGCTCAGTTTAGGAGACTAGATTGAGACCCAACATTTTGGCGCCGTTGCCGGGGAAGTGAAAACTAGGTAACCTTTGTTTCTTAGCATCAAAAAACAATTTTATGCGTAGGGAGAGAGATTCAAGGGGAAGATTTATAAGCAGCAGAGGCAGAAGTTTGATTTCTAGAACACCACTTGTTTCATCTAGATCCAAAGCTAGTACACCTTCAACTCATACCCATATTCCATCCTCTCTTGATCCTAGACTTCTAGAAGATCTAAAATTAGATATCCCATTAGAAAAACCTTCCACTTCATCCACTGAACCTGCCATAGAAGAAGATCTAAAAACTCTTGTTAGGGACACAAACCTTTCCACTTCCACAAGAGAGTCAACCATGGCAGAAGAAGGAGGAGGAGGAGTTTTTAATGGAGAAAACACACTATTTGGAGGTAGAGGTAGAGGTAGAGGAGAAGGAGGTAGAGGAGAAGGAGGTAGAGGTGCAGATGGAGGAAGAGGTAGAAGAGAAATAGGAAGCTCTTTTGGGTTCCCTATAATTGATGAAGAAACCAATACAACCATGAAAAACATTTCACCCTCTTTCCTTCCAAACTTCTATGGACTTAAAACTGAAGATCCTGAAACTTTCTTATTCGAATTTGAAGTGCTGTGTAGAACTTATGACTACTTACAAGATGCTCAAAACCTGAAATTATTTCCTTCAACTTTGAAGGGAGCAGCATTGAAGTGGTTTATGAGTCTAATCAGTAGTTCTATTAGAACATGGGAAGACATGAAACAAGCATTTCTAGAGAGATATTTGGATTATTGTATGTCGGTTAATCATAAGGAAGAAGTGTTCAAGATGTTACAAAAAGAAGATGAAAATTTGGAAGATTTGTTGGAAAGATTTAATTACAACATCAAAAGGGCAAAAATGGAAAATCTAGATCAAGACACCTTAAAAGCTCTTTTATTGAAAACAATTAGGGATGAATGGTTGGATATTCTTAACATGATGGGAAAAGGGGATATATCACAACTCACATTACCTGAAATATCTGAGTTATGTATCAACCTTTCAAGAGGGAAATCTAAAACTTTCAAAGGTCCAAGAGATCCTGCTCTTGCAAGGGCAAGTAAGTCTGCTTCTGGGACAGTAAGTAGATCAGAAATAGGTCACATGCTTGATGATTTTAAATCTGACATCTGAGGGAGTCTTAGTGAACAAATAGACACCCTCAAGATACAAAACAAGCAAAAGGCTGAATCTGATGCTTTGGAAATCTTTTGTCCCAAATGTAGAAAGAAACATGCCTTGAGAGAGTGTCCTTTAGATGTAAAAGTTGTAGAAACCTGTGTTATTTGTTCTGAAAAACATGAGACCAAGAATTGTCCTTCTCTTTCTAGTCTCAAGGTTGTCTTTTAGGAGGAAACTCCTACAGATTCCACAGAGTCTCTCAATTTTGTATCTAGAAGACCTTGGCAGGGACCTCAAACACAAGGATTCCATGATCAAATGTATAATCAACCTCCACCTTGGAATTCTTGGCAGCAACCTTGGCCCCAATTTCAAAATCAATCTCAGTCTTAGGCACAAGGAACACAAAGTCCCTATGGAAGATACTCTCCATACTATCAGTATCCACCATCCTATCCACCATATCCACATTTTTATCCTCAAAATCCTCAACAAAATTTTCCTCAAAATCTTCAACAAAATTTTCAACAAAATCCTCAACAACATCATCAGAACCAACCACTTCCATTACCATTCCCTCAAAAATCAAATCAATTTCCGGCTCAACCCATACCAAACCCCAATAATAAGAACCCTCAAAATACATACATGATAGAAGGCCAACAGTTTCCAACTTATTTAATTACTCCTCTAGACCTTAGTGATGTTCAACTTAGGTCTGGAAGGATATTTGAAAAGAGGAAACCTTCTGTGATCATACAAGAACAAGATAATTCTGAGGAAGACTCCCTACGGGTGAATAAAAGTCTTGGGGAAGACACATCCTTTCAAGACCCACACATTGAAAAACTAAAACAAAAAGATTCAATAAATCCAACTCCTGTATTAGAGCAACCATCTACATCTACTTCTATACCTCCTTTTCCGGAAAGATTACAAATTGATAGAGGTGTAGAAAAACAAATCATGGTGCCTAATTATGATTTCTTAGATGAGTTGAGAAATGTTTGCATTAAAATTCCATTATTACAAGCCATCAAAGAAATCCCAATTTTAGCCAAAACAATAAAGGAGTTGAGTATGAAGACAACAAGAAAAAGAATAAGAGAAACAAAGAAAATTCAACTGGTAGGAAAAATAGCAGACATTATGATGGGCAAGATTGCTATTCCAAAGTATCTTGACCCAGGAAATTCAGTTGTCAAAATTCACATCGATGGAATTGAAATTCAAAACACACTCATTGATTTAGGAGCAGCAATAAATATCATGAGTAAACAAATCATGGACAAACTGAAACTTCCTAATCTTCTCTTTACACCCACACTATTACAATTAGCAGATAGATCTGTCATCAAACCAGATGGGGTAATAGAAGACATTCTAGTGTCCCTAGATTCTTGGGAATACCCTGTGGATTTCATGATCCTAACTCCTAATAATAATCTAGGAGGCCATCCTGTTATATTAGGAAGACCTTGGTTGGCTACAGCTGATGCTTTTATTAGTTGTAGGTCCGATGATATGTATATTTCTGATGGTAGTTCAACTAAGAAATTCACTTTATATCCTCCAGCTAGGACAATTACGGATCTAGATGACACTCAATGGATAGAGGATGAAGAAGATTTACAACCACTCTTCACAATTTCGGAAATTAGTGAAGATAATCAAATTCTGAATACTCTAGAAAACTTTGAATCCTCTCCAGAACACAAACATGAATCATTTCAAGAGGGATCCAATATTGAGTTTTTGTCATCTAGGTAGATGTCTCTTCATTCTATGGACAAATTTGGCAGCTCTACAAGTGAAATTTTTCCAGGCAAAACCTTGAACATAAACAAAAACCTAGAAAAATCTCAACAAGAAGAGTTAGTCAAAGTATTACAGAGGCATTCTTCTGCATATGCATGGGAATACACTGACATGAAAGGGATAAGTCCCAAGACTTGTACTCATCACATCTATATAGAGGCAAATTGCAAACCAATCAGACAGCCTCAAAGACGGATGAATCCAAATCTTAGGGAAATTGTTAAAGAAGAATTGCAAAAATTGTTAAATGTTAATTTCATCTATCCTATTTCAGATAGTCATTGGGTTTCTCCTTTGGTCATTGTGCCAAAGAAAAATGGAAAATGGAGGGTGTGTGTTGACTACCGAGAACTGAATAAAGCTACTCTTAAAGACCATTTTCCCTTACCTTTCATAGATCAAGTGTTAGATACATTAGCTGGCAAAAAGTACTTTTCATTCTAAGATGGGTTTAGTGGTTACAATCAAATCCAAGTAGCACTTGAAGACCAAGATAAAACCACATTTACCTGTCCTTGGGGTACCTATGCTTACCGAGTATTGCCATTTGGATTATGCAATGCACCTGCAACATTCCAAAGGGCAGTATTAGGAATTTTTTCGGATCTAATACATGACTGTGTAGATGTGTACATGGATGATTTCACAGTTTACGGGAACACATTTGAAGAGGCTTTAGAAAACCTGGAAAAAGTCTTAAAAAGATGTCAAGAAGCAAACCTTTCACTTAGTCATGAAAAATGTTTTATGATGTTTACTGAAGGTATTGTTTTAGGGCACCACATTTCAGGGGATGGGATTAGAGTTGATGAGGCAAAATTTGAAGTCATTTCTAACCTATCCATTCCAAGTTGTCAAAGAGATGTTAGAAGTTTTCTAGGATTTACGGGGTACTATCGGAGATTTATAGAAAACTTCACCAAAATAGCATCTCCTCTCTTCAAATTACTCACCAAAGATTGTGAATTCAAGTGGACTTCTGATTGCCAGTTAGCTTTTGAAACCTTGAAAACCAAAATTTCTGAAGCACCTATATTAAGGGGACCTAACTGGAAGTTACCTTTTCATATCTCCACAGATGCCTCCGATACAGCTCTAGGAGCAGTATTGGGGCAGAAAGACTTGATTCCCTATGCCATCTATTATACCAATAAAAATTTGACTCCTGTAGAGTTAAACTATACTGTAACTGAAAAAGATTTTTTAGCTGTTGTTCATGCCATAAACAAATTTAGACACTATATAACAGGCTATGAAACTTTTGTTCACACTGATCATTCTGCAATTAGATATTTAATGAAAAAATCAATCACTAATGGCAGAGTTATAAGATGGTTATTTCTCTTACAAGAATTCAACATCACCATTCTAGATAGGCCTGGAAAACAAAACACAGTAGCTGATTTCCTATATAGACTCCAAAATATCAAAGATGACACTCCAGTTGAAGATCAATTTCCTGATGAATATCTTTTTGCAATCTCTACTCAAACTCCATGGTTTGCTGATATTGCTAATTATTTAGTTTCAGGAAAATTTCCTTCAATTATGAATGCAAGGGATAAAAGAAAAATAATTTGTGATAGTGCAAAATATTCATGGGTCGCTAATGAGTTGTACAAGACAGGTCCAGATTTGATCATTAGAAAGTGTGTTCGTGAAGATGAGATGCCTGATATTCTCAAGGCATGTCATGATGAACCTTGTGGCGGACACTTTGCAGATAAGAGGATAGCCTATAAGATCCTTAATTTAGGATATTATTGGCCATCCTTGTTTAAAGATGCTAAGGAGTATGTCAAAAGGTGTGACAGTTGCCAAAGGGTAGGGAAACCTTCTCCTTCAGGTGAGATGCCATTACAGCCTCAGGTACACATTGAACCTTTTGAAAAATGGGCTTTGGATTTTGTAGGACCTATTAGTCCTCCATCAAGACAAAAGAAATATATATTAGTTTGCACTGATTATGTTACTAAGTGGGTAGAAGCTAAACCATTACTTGTTGTTAATGAAGCATCTGTAGTTACTTTTCTTTTTGAGGATATTTTTACTCGTTTTGGTGTCCCAAGGGAAATTGTTACAGATCAAGGAGCTCAATTTACATCAAGGCTAGTGGAGAAAATGATGGAGAAGTACAAAATTAGACATAGAAAATCTACTCCTTATCATCCACAAGCAAATGGTCAAGTGGAATCTACTAATAAGGTCATTGAAGGAATCCTAACAAAGACTGTTCATTTACATAGAAGAAATTGGGTAGATAGGCTTCCTGAAGCCTTGTGGGCCTATAGAACTACATGGAGAAACACAACAGGCCATACTCCTTATGAACTTGTTTATGGAAAGCAAGTTTTGTTTCCCATAGAGTTCCAGATTCAAACTTTCAAAATGGCAGTTCAGCTAGGACTTGATTTAACGGAGGCACAAAAACATAGACTGGAGCAAATTAATGAATTGGATGAGATCAGACAAGATGCAGTTCAGAAAACAAGTCTAGTCCAACAAAAAAGGGCTAGATGGCATGACAAGTACATCAAAGAGAAGAAATTCAAAGAAGGTGACTGGGCTCTCTTGCTTGATTCAAAATTCAAGGATTTTCAAGGGAAATTTCAGACACATTGGCTTGGGCCATATGAAATTGTTGAAATTTTTGATAATGGGGCAGTAAAAATCAGAACTATAGATGAAGAAGAGGTCACTTTTCTTGTGAATGGTCATAGATTGAAGCTATATCACAAACCACTCTCAAGAGAAGAATTTGTCAAGAAGTTCCAAGAAAACAGTGATGTGAAGTTAATGAAGAAGAATCTCTCTTCTTCATCAACTTGATTAAATTTTCTGAAGCATTTCTCTTTGAAAAAAAAAATTAAAAATAAAAATAAAAATAAAGGTATAAACATGAAAACCAATCATTGATTGGCATGTTTATGCAGAAAATATAGGGTGAAAATTAGAGTCTCTCTGACACTCTAACTTTTCCATTTTGTTTTCACAAGCAGCTGTACCAAAATCATAAGTTCAGATCCATAGTGCTTATGATCCATCTCATTTCATTTCACTCCATTCACTTATCCATCCATACTCCATTTCATTCATTCACTCATATTCTAATTCATTCCATGTTTCATTCATCTCATTCCATACTCCATCCATCTCATTTTCATGTCAAAATTTGAAGATTGATGTCTTGCTGTAAATGAATAAAAACATGTCATGGATTACAGGGCAGTTCTTATGTTCTTTCACTCCATTTCATAAACTGAATCCATTTCATTTCATCATCCACTTCATACATATCATAACACATCATCCATATTCATTCATACCATGTAACATTTCACTTATATCCCCAAACCACTCCATTCCATGATTAAAATTCTCTACAGGAACATTCTGCAGCTTAACAGACATTCTGCAGCTGATCAACCTTTCTGCAGCCAGAAAGTCATTCTGCAGCTACAAATCCTGAAGACACCAACCAACAGACATTAGAATTGCAACAAAATGATCCAGTGTATCCATGAATAAGAAGCATCAAGAAGAATTATGAAGACTCTTCCAAAGGTGAACAAAGAAGACAAAGACTACAAAAATCAAATGAAAAGCAGAGGTAACAAGTTTAGATTATAATGGAATTTCATAAAGTTTAGCATAGTTTTAGTTATGAATTGTTCGA
This sequence comes from Pinus albicaulis, assembly GCA_034641835.2. Lineage (NCBI taxonomy): Eukaryota > Viridiplantae > Streptophyta > Pinopsida > Pinales > Pinaceae > Pinus > Pinus albicaulis. The sequence continues at coordinate 2,066,565,228 of CM076575.1, read as the reverse complement.
AAAGGTTGTTTTAATTATTTTTATTGATCATAACCAATAAACCCTCCACAAACTTTGGATTAAATCTCTCATTTCAAATTTCATGTCCGATATCATTTAAGCAGTTCAAATGGCCGAAGTGTTTGAATTCTTCACGTAACCCAACCAAATCATTCAATGATGATTCTCTTTTCCGTTGCAAAAATATCCGTCGTCTTTTCAATCATTAATTCGTTCCCTCCACCTCACTCCATTACCTCATTCAGTGACTACTTCCATCACTCCATTCTGTAGCCGGCACTTCATTCCGCAGATAGAGATATCATTATCACCGAGAGCAGAGCAAAAGGGTATATCAGTTTGAATATCAAAGCACAGTTTGGGTATCAAAGCACTATCACCGTGGGCAGAGATTGAGCATTATCACTGTAAACGCAGAGGTATAGCAGTGAAGAATTTGAAGTCATTTTTCACCGGGAGACAGAGGTATAGCAGTGAAGAGTTTGAAGCCATTTGTTACCAAGAGACAGAGGTATAACAACGTGAGAATTTGAAGTCATTTACCACCAAGAGACAGAGATATAACAGTGTGGGAATTTGAAGCTATTTGCCACCGAGAGATAGAGGTATAGCAGTGTGGGAATTTGAAGCCATTGGTCACTGTCAAGCAGAGGCATATCAGTCCAGAGTTTCATTATCAATCAGAGGTATATCATTCCGAAATTTGAAGCCATTTTTCATTGTCAACCAGAGGCATATCAGTCCAAAGTTTGAAGCTGTTATCACTATCAATCAGAGGTATATCATTCCGAAGTTTGAAGCTGTTATCACTATCAATCAGAGGTATATCATTCCGAAGTTTGAAGCCATTGTCATTAAAAATTTGAAGCCATTGTCATTAAAAACTTGAAGCCATTTCAATTCGAAGGTGAAAGTTATTATTTCTGTGGGTAGAAGAGTGTTAATCTGAACATTGAAGAAGCAATTATGGGTTTCATTGTAAGAACTGAACCAGTGGGTTCAAAATACTTAGAAGGCTACCCTCAATGCAAAGAAATGTTGCAACAGATAGGATGGCTTCCATTTTTGGAGAAATTTAATGGCTTCCATAAAGAAGTCACTAAAACATTTGCAAGATCATTTCAAGGAACTGAAGTTGAAGTGGGAGATGTCAAGTTTACTGTCACTGAAGTTTTCATTTCAGAAGCTACAGGGTTGCTTAGAAATGGAGAGAGATGGTTCAAAAACAGAGAATTCCACAATGAATCCTGGAAGCAAATTCTAAAATCACCAGGTATGGATGTCACTGTATTTAAGAAAGGAATTCCAAGTTCTGCATTGAAAAATAAATGGAGAAAGATACTACTTCTTCTGCAAAAATTTATTACATGTGAGGGTAGATATGGCACATTTTATGTCTACCACATTAGATTGATAATGCATTTTCTGGGGGAAGACTTAAACCTACCTTATTTCTTGCTTCAAAGCTTGAAAAAGATGGCTTCCTGTGTTCAAAGAAGGGTTCAATTTTTAGAGACAACTCTATATCATCATGGTTTGGTTAAAATTTTGATTTAACATCATTTAGCCAAAACAAATGATACATGGGACAATTTCTTGATAAGAAATCATTTTGAAGAGCCAAAAGAACCATCACCTGAACCACAGCCTACAAGGAGAAGTAGAAAATGGAGAGCCTCAAAAGTTGAAATTGACAAAACAGTCCAAGAAAGTAGTGAGGAAATCATTTTAGAGAAGTTGACTCAAATCAAGAGACAACTTAAGAAAGAAAAGGTAATCAAGAAATCTGCCATGGAGAAAGGAGAGGGATCTTCTCAGCCAAGAAGAAGCCATAGACTAAAGGGAAAACTAAGGAAAACTCAAATCGAACAAACAGGGGTGATTAACATAGAAGATGAGGAAACATCCATTGAAGAAGATGTTGAAGAGGATTTTAATGAAGGAATCCCTGAAATTGACCCTGCTCAACAAGAAATTTATGACTATGTGGAAACTTTGGAAAGGAGAGCTTCAGAAAGTAAGGAGAAGACCCCTAGTCCTCCATTGTTTGAAATAGATGTATTAAGAAGGGATAGGTATGAGTTGGAAATACTTAATAGACACATCAAAAATGAAAATGAAATTCTCAAGGATCAAGTCAAGCTCAAAACTGATATGAACTCAACCTTATCCCTACATATAGACAAAGTGGAAAAGACCAATGAAAAGTTGAAGCAGAGGAACAAGAAGCTAATCAAGGCACTTACCAGCCTAAGGTTCAAACTTGTTATCAGAAAACCCAGAAGATCTTTAGCTTCCAGGAAAAGGAGAAGGAGAGGATTAGATGTTCTTGCAGAAGCCTCTGAGTTCATAGGATAATTTGCATGAGGACATGCAAGGAGACAGCAGTGGGGGTATGTTGAGCCTCAAAATTGTGCTTTCTTTCATCTTACTTTACCTCATTTTCCTTTTTCCATTGCTATCCTAGACCCAATTGATCAATGAATTTAGTTAAAATTACTTTTAGAATGATTAACATGACTGACTTGCTAAGTTTTATGATTTTTTCCATTGTAATGCATTTTGACCGGAACTAGTTGCAGAATGCAGACATTCCGTAGCTAACCGGCGATTCTGCAGCTGTCTTCACGTTTGGGTATGTTCCAGGTGGCCTCTCAAGAAAAACCGCATATGGGCATATTCCACGTCATGTCTACATGGTTCGTTGCTCACCATGAAGGAAGAAACGAATTCTGGGTATGGTTTTGGAATGTGGGAACACATTTAGGAAGGCAGACTTCTATTAGGACTGTCTCAGTCCAGATGTCTTTTTCCTTTTTACGCAGCCACTTCAAGAGTCCTAATGTGATTCCGATAAGGAAAGACAATGTTCCTGAAATTGTTGTAAGTCTTGTTATTTACATTTGTTATATAAACACTTGGGAAACCGAGAGCTAGGCTAGATTTTGTTCTAGATTTTGCTTAGATTCTGTGCTACATTTCTGAAGACGCAGATTGCTCTGTTCAAGTTATTTCACTTTTAATGAAGCAGAAAGTGTTTTTTTGAAAGCGTTGATTTGATTTGGAGTTAGATTCCGTCAGGTGGTAGAGGGCCCCTGCCTCTTGCACGAATTTATTTGCGTAAATTAGATAAGTATTCTAGCTACCTTCACGTTTTTGAAGTTGAATTCGTAGTTGTTTTCATTTAGCTACAATAGTTATACTCATTCTAACTCTTCCAAAAGAAGAAGCTCTTCCAAAAGATTATAATGATGAATGGGAATTGGCTATAGTATTGTAGGATTTAATTGTAATCTCTTTTATTCACCATCACAGTTATACTTATGCTAAGCACTCTTCCACAAGAAGAAACTCTTCCAAGAAATATTTATACTATCTTAAGCATGATTGTGATCTTGAACGTTTTAGTTGTGTGTTTTCACTAAGTACCATAGTTGTTCTTGCTCTTAAATGCTTGTCCAAAATATCATAATGACGAGTGAGAAATGGCTATGATATCTTAGTTTTTCATTGCTTTTAGTCTTTATGTTTGTATGTGCCTTCAATTACACAGTCAGGATTGTTCTAAAAACTCTTCCAAAAGAAGGAACTCTTCCAAAATACCAATCATGATGGACAAACAGACTGTATAATTCCATAGAATAATGCATGATAGCATAGTTAGGATACTCCGGAGTTTAATTGCACTTAACTCATGCTCAGTTGTTCTATTTTGAGTTTGATAATGACTTGTAGTTCAACATTGTTTTAGATTAGTGACATTTTAAGTTCAGTTTTAGTTCAACTCATTGCATTTGCACTTCACATTCAAACTGTCATTCACTGCACATTAGATTACTTCAGTTGTTAAACTTAACAAAACAACCTTCATTATTCACAAACCTCTTCTTGTTCTAAAATCTATAATTGCTTCATAACTACATGAACAGAAGACAATATCATTTTAAGGCCTGAAGTACCTCTGCAATTCCCTTATCATTTCATAAACAGAGCCCTCCCTCAAAAGACTACTTTGAAAAGAAATCAATAACTCTTGAGTAAGGTTTTGTGACATTGAACTAAATTGCAGAATAGGGTTAGGAACTAGTCCTAGAATAGAAGATCTTATGATGGTATAAATGTTTTATTCCAAAATTGCTTCAACAAATCTCTAATCAAGGATGAAATGTTGCATCATTATAAGTTAGTTGTTTAAACTGTTTAGTTAGGAGGATTTGCATATTTAGTTGATCATTTCTCAAGTTGAGTTTATGTTTTGAATCATTTCCTTAGAAGTCATTATCAAGCTTTATTTCTGCTTAGTCATAATTTAGATTTGATTCTGCTTCAGTATTTGCAATTGCATTTGTCATTTGTCATCAACTAATTAGGCTTCGCTCTGTTTTTAATCACCAGCTCCTTTCCATTAGCTTTCTAGTCATCTTTCTTGTGAACATAAAACCACCAAAAGACCAAAAACATCATAAATCATTACAAAAGACCAAAAACATCACAAAACACTACATACAACGCATTAAGAAACAAACACCTAGGTACATACAGTACACTTCACTTCAGCAGTTTACCAACCCTGGTTGACAATTAAATGAGCTCAATTTAGGAGACTAGATTGAGACCAAACATCAACCTCATTAAAAAATGAAACATAGTTATGAGGATAGTTCTTTTTTCTTGTGTCAACCTCGTTAAAAAATGAAACAAGTGCCTATGAGGATGCTTCTTTTACTGTGTCACCCTCGTTAAAAAATGAAATTAAACAAGGTTCCATGAGCATAGTTCCTTTTCTTGTGTCAAGCTCGTTAAAAAATGAAACAAGGTTCCATGAGCATAGTTCTTTTCCTGTGTCAAGCTCGTTAAAAAATGAAACAAATCCTCTCCTAATTATGAGGAGTCTTCCATCTGATCTCGTAAATGAACCTTCATTCCATCTAGATATTAGTAACCAATATTTTACTTAAGCAAATGAAATGAAGCTTAGGGGGCATCTTCTCTTGCAGGGGGCCTTCGACATGTGCATTCAAAACATTCTTACCAATTGCACCAAATCAACTACTGAAGTTTGGGGGAAAAAATAGGTTTAGAGCTCCAAAAATGCGAGTGGTAACTTTCATATGGTAAAAATGAATGGTAAAACTCTTTTTAATTAGTCATTTGATTATTTTCAAATAATATTTGTTGCTGTGACTATGGTTTTATTCAATTTTTAACATGAAACAGGTATTTTTAATCCATTTGATGTTGTTCTGAACGGGTTTTACAACTGATGAACAAATTAGTCATGCAAATTTATTTCAAGAATGATTTGACCATAAAGCATACTTTTATCCTTATTTTTCAAGATTTGTTAAAAATGAAAAAGGAATTGAAGCGCACTTTTATCTCTTTTTCGAGCTTCGATAACAGCGAAAAAGGAACCCCTGGAGTCTTCTTTTAGCTCTTTTTAGACTTCGATAATGTGAAAATATTGTCAAGAACTTGTCTTTTCGAGCTCGTAAAAGTAAATGAATTGATATCTACTAAGTATAAGTTTAACCCTTTTCTGGGTTGAGATAGATTATTTACGGAAAAGGAATACCTTGGTAAAACATGACTAAAGAGGTTCTCTTAGATAATATTTTACACTTTTTCGGGTTTGAGCGGTAACTTTACAAAAAAGCACCTATGGAGTTTTCTTTCGTCCTCTTTTTCAAACTCTCTAAATATGAAAAAGGATCGAGCTCTCACTATCGTTAGGCTCGTTAAAACATAAAATAGAAATAGGCTTGTCGATCATGGCAAGAATCGAGTTTGATTCATCGCTAGACTCGTTAAATTATTAAATAGCGATACATTGTTCGCCCAAGGGTTGAATTATAGATCAAGCATATGTTATCCTCCTCAATCTTGTTAAAAAATAAAGAGGTACTGGTCGAAAAATGACCAGGGAAAATTTGGGAAAGTGAGCACAACTTTTTATGGTAGCAGGTCACTCTTGAACATGAAACTTCACTCCATCACCGTGACTATTTGGGTTGGGTAATCTTCTTGACAGTTCATTCAATCCTATGGTTCATCATACCTTCACTTCAGTTTTGGGTCAATGCTGCCAACTCATCTTAGTGTTGCCGATATGTTCAAGAGAAGTCATCCAATGAATACTCATCCTTCTGCAATAGTCATAAACCTTCATTCTCATGACCTTCATCCCTGAAAATTGCTATATCAAGTCATACCTTTTTTTATGAAATCAGTAACTCCCGTTTCACAATAAGGTGACTTCCTATTGAAGACGAATCATTATCTGGAATTTCACTTAGAAACATCTGATTCCAGTACCATGAGGCTTGTTACAACATCGACAAGATCCTTGCTTCCGGACCTTTGACCGAAAGATTTTGTTTAGCGTTCGACATCAAATCATATATTCACGCCTTACAAATTGTACTACAGTACATTAAGGGCCATTAACATTAATGGTGGTTCTCTCACATTTGTTAACAACTCCCATCATTGGCTGTAATCAAACGATGTCTTACCATGTTCGAATACAAATTATATATTCACATGGCTAGACTTGTACTCGAATGATCGAGTGAATGAGATAAGAAGACCCCGGATCTAGTTTCATCTATCCGGGCTACGCTTTCAGGATTTTTGTACACATCATCTGTACGTTGACCTTACATACAAATTTTCATCCAAAAATGAGCCTATATCTGTAGGCATGTCTGTATTGGGCAACATTCCAATATAGACAACGTTCTGAATTATGTACATGTTATTAGATTGTTTATGTGCTGAACATGGGAATGCCTACCCTTAGAAATTTGTGATCAAAGAGGATATATCATGATGCAATGTATTATAATATTGATGCAGGTCACCACTCCGCTTCATCTCCAGCCCATCATAGTGTACAACATCTCAATCAAAATATTTTTATTATTATTCTGAATTCATGCTTTAGGGGGAAATTGGTATAGGTCAATTTGGGCACCATTCCCAATGACCTGGTTAAATGGGCATAATATCCAGGACCAATGAATAAGGGTCTATCATTCCATATCATTTTAGATGCTACATGCCATAAGAAAAAGAACAAGACAAATCAACCATGACTTCCAATTGCAAAGTTTTCCAAGATTTAAAGTTTATAATATATCATATGAGAGCTCACCAACGATGCCTCTCAAGGGAATAAGTGAGTTTCATATGCAGGTAGCCCCATTCAAGGCTGCTCTGCAAAGCACTTCCCGACACTCATACGTGCGTTGGTCACATTGGGAACTAAATTCTCATTGTTCTGGAATCTCCACTTGGCCAGTGCCTTCTAGAAGAGTTCACATGTGTCAAACTTAGAATCCATGTGTCCTTTTGACATCTACAAGATTGGGAACATGCCTTGCCTATTATTAGAAATTCATTGATTGTAAAAATACTTTCAGCTCATCTATATTGAGCACAGATCCTAGTGCTTGCTAAGGAATAATTTGAGTAGAGAAATGTTGGTGGAATTTCAATTGAGGAGTTTATTTGAGTGACATGCTGTTGGAGATATCTACATTTTGATGAGGTTGGGATGCTGCTGGAGATGGTGACACTAAATCAATCACTGGGTTGTAACCTCCCCTTCTATCTATTAATAAATATAACTGCTTATTTTCCCACATATGTATCTGTATAAGCTCATGTTTTCCATATCATGAATTCTTATCTAATGTATATGGTTTATGTTTAATTGATTTAACTAAACAACTTGAATATACATCTGTATTATTTCTATCTTTTGTTGTTTAGTGTTCATCTTTGCAGGAAATATTTTCAGACATCTAGCTTGGATTTGAAGCTACAATAAGAGCGATAGATTGAGAATAGGAATCACTTGGACTCCAAGTAAGTTCTTTGATCTGTTATGTGTGTCTATTTACAGTTAGGAAAAGTAGTTTCAGATTCTTTAATCTGTTGTTCTAGATAAGTACCTGTCTAGGGAAGAATGTTTTATCAGTAATCCATAATTCCACATAACAAATTTTGTCAAAATAATATTTCTTATGGAGTTTTCTTTCGTCAGAATAATAATAAGATTGAGGAGGATAACATATGCTTTCTATCTAAGTTCATCCTTTGGATGAATACTGTTATAGGCCATTTTTTCACACCCAATAACATTTAGCCTCCTAATGGGATCAATCAACATACTATTACCATTGTCATCAGCTTGAACAAAGTCCTAAGCATATACCTTTCATCCCTCGGAGTTTCAACCCTAAACTTCTCTATATGAGATAGTTTGAGGACCAACATTCGTTGCAAGCCTACTGGGGTGCGTTCACCTACAATTTTCTCCCCTGTGGCCAACATTGGTCACCATCAGGTAGCCCTCATTTTCACCTGTGTTGGTTCTAGAATTTCGGGAGAATGATGAGGATTCCAGAAGCTTCACCTTCTAGGAGACTCTAGAATTTGTTTCAGCTACTTACCTTGGATTGACATTCAGATCCTATCCTACCCTATTTTTGAGTTTTCACCACTTATCCTTTGATCCTATCTCTCCATCAAAGGTTGATATAAAACCTTATAATGGTAATTAGATCCTGGGAGGCCCTGTGTTAACAATTCATTTACATGAGGGATAGATCTTTGTTTACAAAGTGGGACCACACTTGATAGTCTAGGGGTTTGGGGCATGTAATCAATGAATAAAAAAAAAAATAATTTAGATCACTTTGGGGTTACATACAATGTAGGAGCATCGCATAATTCCAAGAGGAACTACCCAAGGGGTTTGAATTCTACTAGTGTGATCTCTCCAAATACTCCATGATTGAAATGAAAGATGATTGATGGTGGTTTCTTTTCTATCAGGTCTGTCAACCGATGGAACCACCCACCACTCATTGGAGTTTGCAATTAAACTACCTTCCCAATGGGGTGGTGGTGGTAGAAGAAAATGTAGGTGATGGTGATGTTCCCTAGCTCTCACTGCTCAATATTCGTCAATGTTTCATTGATCTCCAAGAGGCAATGGTGACAAATAGACTGAAAATAGAAATGTATACTTCCATATGTAAATTTTGTTAGATAAAGGAAATACTACCTCCTTTATTGTCCACCTTTCAGTTTCAAAGGTTGATTAGTAGGAAATGGAGGGTAGCACTGCTATGGCATGATGTGGGTCTATGGATCCCACTGGAAATGGTATGTGGGTTGAAAGGTGCCGAAAAACATGTGGGTCCAAAAAGGCTTATAACGGGGAAAAATATACAAAACATAATGAGGAGGCCTGGAGGGGCCTGTGCCTAAGTTGATGTGGCTAGTGCCACCCAAATCCTATTAGTGGCTACATAAGTGCCACAAAGGGTCCTAGATGATCTGGAATCATATTAGGTTTGTGTGGCTATGCCACATGAATTGCACATAAATGTCACATGGCTATATTATGTTGATGTGGCAGTGCGATATGGAGCTAGTCCGATCTCTGTGGAATGTGGTTCTGGAATATAACCTTGCCATCGCTTTCCACCCATTAGTCATTGTTGTAACCATTTAGCAATGCAATTGGGAATATGTGGTGGAAATGGGGAGGCAATGGAAAATAAATTGAATTTATGCATTGTATGGAACATCAACTAACGAAATCCTCCTCCAATCATTGGATCACTCCTTCCCATATCAAAATTTTTTTATTTACTTTGGGGCCCCCCTTTGTCTCATGAGTTAATGGGGCGGCTCGACATGGTGATTCTCGCCAAAGGTCCCATGCTCAAAGGGATGCCACTTTGAGGAAGTCCAATTTGTTGTGAATTCCAATCAATGGAATTTGTTTATCTTGATCCCCCCTGGTCTGTTGTAATTTATAAAAGTGGGGTGTGGGGGTTCGAAATCATATACCACCAACATTAAGACCACACAGATTTGGAAGGTATTATTATGATAGAACCTCACCCAAAGGGAAATGGGGTGTGACATGGACTACCAATGAGGATGTGGTGGAGCTACATGGGCACCACGTAAAATGCATGTTGCATACACGTGGATGCCACATGGAATCTTGTATTTGGTCTAATCTAATAGTCCATAACTCTCAAATTGGGAGTTGGATTGAGATAAAATTTATATCACCAAAAATCTCTTAACTAGATAAATTCGATGGTATACATGGTTTTTGGATTTGAAGATTTTGTAAAAAGAGGATTTTGTAACCCCATATTAATAATAGACCTTGGAGGTTAGGTTAAATCATAAAGTAACACCTCCCATGGACCAAGATAGTTCTAAGGGGTGGGAGGGAAAGTTAAAAAGTGGTATCAGAGCATGGTTCAACACTCGTATTGGATGGGCCATGAAATATAAAGTTAGAATCAAAGCTTAGGCTCAACACTGGACCTGAAGAGGCTCACACACAAATGGTTAAAATATTTTGGTAAATTATTTGTTATATATATATATATATATATATATATATATATATATATATATATATACGATGACCTTGAAATTGTAGATGTCATGGCTACTAACCTTGGTAAAACATTGATTTCAGACCTATTGTTGATATGGTTATGAACATGTTGATATGCCCCTTTTATTTCTTGTAATATGTGATTGGCATGGGTTTTAGATGCGTGAACAACAATATATCAACATCGTTAGCATTGAAATTGAAAAGTGACAAGTTAAAATGTTTATGCTTGATATAACTAACAACTATGTATGTTGGACATCACATGGGAAGATACAGTCTATTGTAAGGAATAGAGGAATGTAAAATTGTATGGGCTAAAATCATCATGAGGAAGAGGAGGAAATTTCCCCTCATGAAGTGGATTCTCTCAGGAGCTTGAAAGATGAGTTGAAAAGTTGCAAAGAAGATAATGAAAGATTCATTAGAAATAAATAAGAATAGGGAAAGTTAAACATGATACTGCTATAACACTTGTCGTACATGCAAGGGCTATTGAAACATGGACCAACCTATGGAGATATGGAATGGTGTAATGTTGAGAAGATCAGAGACACACCTCATAAGGATGGGAAGAAGGAAGGCCATTGACATGTTGGAGCTTTTTGCATCAGAAATTACTAGGAGTTGTTGCTTCATGATCTAGTGTCTGATTAGATCACCAGAAAGACAGAGAAAAGACTAATGAGACAAAAGAGATCCCATTATTATATGATCATCAAGAAACATGCAACCAATTTTATACTATGAGGAAGAGAAATGACACCTTTCCTCCTCACAGATTGGGGAAGGATCTTGAGTTTGTAGCAGAATCCTTGCACTGCACTCAAGCAATCTGCTTCATTTGCACTCGATCTCAACACCTACTTACAACCACAAACACTCAAGGATGATAAGTGATCTTCCTAAGAATATTGTTAGATAAAAAAAAATATAAAATGATTAAAATATATGTTGAAAACATAATAACGTAAGGGAGAGAACACAAATCTTCATTAATCATATAAAATGATACAACACTTTATACCTTCACTTCCAGGTTTCCTCTCCACGATTCGACAAAGTTTCCCCACTATACTCAATAAAGGAGCATGAAGAGTACACACATATGACCAAGACCTCACAATTTCTCTCCAGCAGCAAAATGGCAGCATAGGATCAAGATATTAGCTCTATCCAAGATAGGCTCTCCAAAAAATAGCCTGATCCCCTCAAATGGTCCAATATAAATAAGTAGAAGAGAGGTCCCAGGAGGATGTATGTGGACGCTCAGGATGATGAGAAGCTACATAAGATTCTAATTGATGAGTCCTAGCCAACTTGAATAGATGAGAAATATAACTAATCTCCTAGGGACCAAGGAATTTAGAACTTTCCCTTGGTTGTAGGCACATAAAGGGCTAAAAAGGGCCCTAGCCACAAGCATAAGAGGTCCTGGTAGTTGCTATAGGGTCCTGGCCGCAGGCACAAGCCTGCCTGCCTGTGGCTAAGGGTTAAACTGGCTAAAAAAGGGACCTCATGTCAGGAAAAAGTCATCTAATCATGAAGGATAAGGGTAAGTGATCCAAGGGTATTAAAATAGGCCGATAACAGATGCCCCCTAATGTATGAGGTCATAATGAGAAGCTGATGGGAGAAATACATTATGATAAAAATCATAGGTCCAAACGATAGTGGGGAAACAAAGCCAAGGATGAAGATCAGAAGACACTGGAGCTAAAGTCTCAATTTTGTTGATGACATCCTCGAGGCGGGTATACCCATGCTCATTCATAAGAGAATATTGAACATGGCTGCCAAAACATACATTGCAGATACATGACATAAAGTGCTAGAACATGGCCACAACAGACATACCAATGGATCCATGTGATTTAATGAAAATATAATAACCACTAAGAGATATGATCGTGTATCTATGTCACAGTATACATCATGTTGGCTTGATAAGGCCTGGACCTAGGTTCAAATATGGCTACCTGAATAAATAAACCCCACTATTACCAACCCTTTCAGCAACGATCTGTTGCACAGACCGAATTCTCACTCGAGGAAATATAGGGGGATGCTAGAACTAGTTTTTTGCATCCATAGGGACAATGGAGTGTGGCTTTAGGGCTTATCTTCCTTTCAATACTTGACAGAGCTTCGCAGGATAGACTAATTAATTCTACAGTCGCAGTTCAACACTTCTATTGAACCAACTTGCAGACTACACAATATTACTTTAACAATCATAAAACAACATAAATAACCATAAATAGGACTTCAAAATGAAATTATAAGTAAACCTTAATGCAGTACAAATAATATCAAGGTACAGATAAAGAAAACACATCAACCCAAAACACAGATCTGTCTTCAAAAGTCTTTCATTAATGCTCATATCTTCCCAATAAAATCAGTTCCACCCTGCATAATCAGCTATAGGGGTTTTCACACTGAGCTGTAGACTTCCTAAGGTCTCCGCGTACTTAGCTACAGGAGCCTTTTCTCCAACGCAAACCACAAAACATGGACTCAAAATAATCTTACATCCAAGTGCATTCTATCATCACATATCAAGTATGTCGTCAAGAATATCCTAAAATCCTTATACAGTCTTTACATTTACAATACCATGGTCCAAAAACCATGGTCGGAGCTCAACATATACAAAATATTCTCATTATTTTACAAAATAAGGGACCTTGACCTACCCCAAATCCCCTAATATTCTAACTTAACTTTGTACTACGCACTCCTCTCCTTGATCTGTGGAGTCTTTCTCAAAATATTTCATCAAGGGGTACTTCGTCCAACTGGCCCCTAACACAAAACTATGACTCATACCGAGTCACTCTGCCGGTGCGCCTTCGATATTTTCTTTGATGCCACTCAAGGCTTCCTTCAGAGGTGGAACTGCTTCAGTGCACTACTTTTCAACTTCTCAGACTTCACTCAACAACGTATCAGTAGATGTCCCTACAATTTTGGCAGCAATATCCTTCTGCGTTTGGCACAGTTCCTTTAGTATTTATCGACAATATGTGAGAGCTCACTGGCTTCAGCTTCCCATGGATTCGTCCTGGCGGTGATAAGTTGTTCTTTTCTGCGTAACTCATCGATCTGTTCTTGCAAAAAATTACCCTCTTAGAGATGGGCATATCATTGTATTTGTGCTAGAGTCTTCGCAGTGACCTTAATGTGGTCCATATGTTCTAACTTCTTGCGAAATTCATAATCAATATTCTACACCTAAGGGTCCTCCTATAGTGAGGCCCATACATCCATGACATCGTCAAATACTTGTGTGCACTCCTAGATGGTGGATTCAATATGTTCATTGGCAACCTTGAGATCTTTTGCATGCTGCTCCTAGACCTTTGGTGGAGTGGTGGGCTGAAATTGCATCTGCGGCTTGATTATCTTCATTTACATTTCGAGTCACACCTTGTCAAATTCGGCCTTAGAATAATTTACTACCATGGTGATATTTTCCACTTTTTCCTCTGGGATGGTTGCAGCCTGAATCTTTAGCTGAGGTAGGTTTTTTCAAGCCTTGGAGATGGCTTCCCCAAATTTCTATCCTTGTGCAGTCGCTGCATCGCGCTCCTCCATGGCCAGCTATCTTTCGTCGGCCATCCACTGTCTTTCCTTCTTAACATCTTGGATAACTAATAAGGTGTGTTGCTCTCTGATCTAAAATTCTTCAGTAACGCCCTGATGGAACTCGTTAAATGTCTATAGAGGTAGCGAAACAAGGTTAAGATGTGTTCTGCCAATACACCATCTACTTTAGTTGCTCCATAGTGTCAAAAATTAATTTTCCTCCAGGGATTAGCATCGTGCAGATATCAGTTGTAATGTCTAGTTCGTGCTATGTTGTTCTTGAACCTGCTTGTACCTCGCTTGTTTGACTCACGCTTGCTTGTACCACGCTTGTACAAAACTTTAATTCCCTAAGGCCTTGATGGACCTCCATCAATACCTTCTTATGGGTCCTCAATGTTACCCCATAGATGCTTGGTGATGTGCTGAACAATGTCTCCTATCTCATCGAGGTCCCCCCTAAGTGAGGACCATTGCTTCCGGGTTGGCGTACCTACTAGAATTCGATTTCTTCCGTGTGAGGGCGCTTTGTGGCTGGTGTCTCTTAGTAACAAAAGGGGAGGGGGGGGTCTGTCGAATCCATAAACGTATCATTTCCTTGATCATCGCCCCCCTCTATTTCTGGAACCTTCGTCTTTGGTTCCCACTCAAATTCTTTTTCCGACTGCTTAGTTGTCTTGAAGGATACGTGCTTAGGTGAATTTTTGGTGTCCTTCTTTCCTTTATGCATGCTGATCTTCACACCACTTGTCCTTACCTGCTTCATCACCATACCTTCAATGGGTGGAGTTATCCAATCACTTGGCCAATTAATCACTATGGTTGCAACATCTTCCTCTGTCACTAGGTATGACATCTCATACTAGACCCCGGTAAGGTCTTCTTCACCTGAATATGTACATGGTGGAAATCCACTTTGAAGTTCGTGACCTACTGATATTCTTCAAAAATACTGGGTGATAGCTGGGGGCATTTGGCTTATCATGGTGTGCAGAATCATCTCGAACCTGACCAAAAATATTTTGTTCTTCCTCACCCGGGCTAGCTCTTTTGAATGCCACAACGAGGCATATCGTGCAACCTCGCAAAGATCTGGGTCCACAGAGGAGAACTTCGACTCCTCGGGATACTTCAAGACCATCAACGCTATTAAAAGCAAGAGCCACGTGTGGTGGAACTGCTTTCCCTCCTCTTGAGCTTCATGGTAGTCTGCTAATAATTCGTTACATAGGTATCCCGCCCAATTATGTACGATACCTTTGCTGCACTCCATAGCCAAAGACACCATTGACGTGGAAACCTCCTCTGCGCGGCACTTCTATATTATTTTTCTTGCCAAAATATGTGCGGCAAAGCACACTGAGCTATCAGTGATGGAGTTAAAAAAGTAATCCCGGATTCCCTTTGTCAGATCGTAATATTGCTTCATCTGGTTTGCTAGCTTGTTGTCCTAATACTTGCCCACCAATTGTTTTGCGGGGTCCAAGCCGAAACAAGGAAGTTTCATGATATTCATTATCAATATCGTGTCAATATGGATCCTCTTCCCCAATCATAATAAGTCATCGTGCACTAGGGCCAGCAATTAGTGCACACAAATTTTATTTTTGATGCTTTTCCCAAAGTGCGGAAAATATAACATGTTCAACAGCCCTGCATGTTGGATACTATCCACCCACTTCATTGGTTCTAATATTGTTACTCTAGTAGCTTCATTATATATGGAGCACAGATACTGGCTTGTCTCTAACTGCAGGTATTTTCTGCAGTCATTAAAAGCCTAGTCCTCCATGCGCAACTGGGGCACTTTTCTCAACAAATCCCCCTCGACTGGTACCTCTTCCGGCAATAATGGTGTAAAAATATTGTATTTGATTGTGTCCAGATCCTTCTTAGGCTTTGCAGCTATCGGGTTCCATGGCGAAATATATGGTGGTAACCTAGAGATAGGTTCTACCTCCTCTGCATCAATTTTTGCTATCCCTCATGGCGCAATTTCTTCTTCGCCTGACTCTTCTATCTTGACATCCTACTTCTGCTGATATTGGGTTTCCTTATTCCTTTTCTCCTTTGGAATTTTCTTCCTGGACGACGCTCTATGCACCCGATTCTTTAGCTTTTTGGATGGAGCTGTGCCTTGAAGTGGTATGATTCCTGGGTGACCTCAACCCTGTGACATTTGTTGGTGGCATAACCGTCATTGTGTGTGATAAACCTGGCCAGATTTTGTACCGTAGCCCTGCTCTGATCAATTATTATTTAAACACCAAAGTTTTATTCTGACATATAGAGGATCGCTCGATCCTCTTACAGGCACAAAATCTCAATTCTAAGTCTTAGAGCACAAAGTGTTTGAATGTGGAATGAGACGCCTAATTGAAATTTGTGAACTTGCACTCATATAAGAGAAATAAGTCCCCATATTCGAACATATTTTGCTTAATATGTCTTTCATGCCAAGATTTTTCCCTCTCCTTCTGTACCTGTTGGTTAAACCAAACGATGAAACTATCTTCCTCTAGCATGAGCAATTGCTCCAATCTCCACTCCATAATATCGCTATCTGCCATATATGTAACTGTTGCAATGCAGAGACTAGGCACAATGTACTCAATTGGCATCATTGCTTCCTATCCATACACTAATCTGAATGGACTTTGAAACAAAAAATTCTTACAGGTAGTCCTGTAGGCCCATAAAACCACAAGAATGCGCATATCCCATTTATCCCTATTGCCATTACACACCTTCGTCAAATAATTCTCTAGAATTTTTTTAAAGGCCTCAACCATCCCATTTTGATGTGGGTGATATGACATACTCTTCTGATGATGCATTTTAAAATCTGTGGTCAATGCTTCAATAGTGTTTTTCAAGAAATGCATTCCCCAATCGCTCATCAAGATCTTCGGACAACCAAACCGTGACAAAATATGTTCAAAAATGAACTTTGCCATTGTGTCTACACTATAATTTTTCACCGGTTCTGCCTCATCCCATCTAGTGAGGTAATTTATCGTAGTAATAATGTACCACACACCTGTTTTCTTCCCAGGTGGATCAATCGGTCCAATGAAGTCAATTGCCCATTTATCAAATTCCTGTAAAGCCACTTGAAGGTGCAGTGCAATTTCATCCCTTCGCGAAGGTCTAACAATCCTTTTACAAACATCGCAAGCGCTAAAATATTTGCTTGAATCCTTATGCACCGTAGGCCACCAAAGTATAGCTTGTAGAATCTTCTGCACAGTGGCCTTTCCAGTGTAGTGACCTCCGAAAAATTCGCCATGTGATCCGGAAACTACTCTATGTGCTTCAACCAAAATAATGTGTCGTTCGTGCTGAGGAACATATCTTCGCAGAATTGCGTCAGCCCCTATCTTGTATATATGTCCTATGATCAGAGTAAAATATTCCGCCTTGATGACCATCTCTTTCTTCTGCGGCGTAGTTTATTGTGCAGGAGCCACTCCCGTAGTAAAAAATTGAATGATATCAAGAAAATGCTCATCTGCATCCCGAATAAAGAACAAATACATATCCGGTAACCCTTCCTTAATATTCGTTGGCTCTTCACTTGTCTCGATCCTCGACAAGTGGTTGAGTCTAGAATTCAAACATATGAGCTTGAAAATTACTTCAAAATCATATGCTTGGAACAAAAATAACCATCGAAAAATCCCCCTCACCCCCCCCCAACATAGGCTTGTTGACCAGGTATTTTAAAGCAGAGTGACCCATGAAAATTTTGAAGTGCACACCTAATAGATAGTGTCTAAATTTTTGCAGTGCATACACCATTTCTAGTCCTTCACACTCTGTGGTGGAGTAGTTGTGCTCCGCCTTAGACAACTTCCAGCTTGCAAAAGCAATAGGGTGATCTAGTTCGCCTTCTCCTAGCTGCACTAAGACAACTCCCAAAGCTATGCAATACACATCGACATGTACATGAAATTATTTCTTCCAGTCTGGAATGACTAGAATAGGCACAATTACCATATTTTCTTTCATCACGACAAGGCTCTTTTGAAAATCATCTTCCAAATAGAAATTGAAATATTTCTTCAATAGTTTTCCATAGGCATAGTGATCTACGCATAGGCCTTTATAAAATTCCTATAATAACATGTATGCCAAAACGTCATGCGTAACCACTTCACATTTGTTGGTGGCTCCATATTAATAATCAAAATGATCTTCATAGGGTCTACCATCAACCCTTTCTTGCAAACAATATGCCCCAATAATATACCATATGGAACGCAGAAAATACACTTCTTCAGGTTCAAGGAGATTTGATATTTCATGCAGGTATCCAACATCAAGCATAGAGTAGAAACATGCTTTTTTAACAGTTTGAAGACAATCCAATCATCAAAATACACCTCCAAAAACTTGTGGATATATTATTTAAATGCTGTGACGATGACTCTGGAAAATATAGCTGGAGCATTCTTTAATCCAAATGGCATTACTGTGTACTGGAATAATCCACATTCAGTAGCAAATATGGTCTTGCTCCTATCTTCTGGTGCAATTATGATCTAATGATATCCTGAGAATCCATCACAGAATAAGTAGGATTCCTACCCTCCCACATTCTCCAAAACTTCATCATTAAAATTTCTAAGATAAAAAAAAATCCTTATTTCTCCTTGTT